>JAJPUD010006849.1:27752-61007 GCA_023553655.1 Myrmecobius fasciatus | reverse complement strand
TTGCTGTTCATTAAAATGCTCAAATTATTCTCAGATAAATATTTGTGTAGAAAGGACAATCAACTGCCTTTAGTTTCCTTTAGCATATGGGATTTCAAGCATGTATCATCATACCCAGAACCATCTACTTTATTAAAGGATGGAAGTTAGGACTTATCAATTATTTTTATCTTTTAAAATAGCTGCTCCACATCTCAAAAATTTCTCAGCAACTATATTCATTTAGTAATTCTTTCTTCCTATTATCGGGGAAAAGGTAATTATCTTTTTTTTTTTTGCCAAATATAACTCATTTACATACTTTAGGAAGTATTACAAGAACTTGCTTTAGCAATTGTGTTTTTTCCATCTCTAATCAGTTCCTACCCAAATTGGTTTTTGACTCTTCTATAATTGAATATCCTAAGAAAACTCATCTTTTGAACATGCTCTCTGTCCCCTCAATATACTACTCTTTTTCTCTCCCTATTCATTGCTAAATTTTAAAAAAAGAATGAGTTTACATGGGTTGCATTTGCTTTATCACATTGTTATGTATCCCTTTTCATCTTCTTTCAATCTGGCTTTCAATATCAACCTTTCTTTTAAAATCACTGTACAAATGTCAACATTTGACAATGTTGGCTACTCTATCTTTCTTGACTATCCTTCTTTGATTTTGATGAACTATATTTTCCTGGTTTTCTTTTTACCTATCTTATCACTTCTCAGTGGTTTCACTGTTGTGATATAAGAACAAAAGCATCAATATAAATTTTAAAAAGAAGGCAATAAATCTAGTTTGCCTTGAACATAGAATGTATGAAGGCAATAATATGCAATAAGACTAAAAAGATGTGGAACCAAACTGAAGAGAGCCTTGAATGCAGATTAAAGAATTTATATTTTAATGAGCAAGTGAATTCTTCTGTTGGTAGAATGTGATATTTTTATGTATTGTATATATTAAGGATAGAATGGAGAGGAGTAATGTATTAAGCCATTATCAGCTATTTGTAACTTGGTATTAATTTGCTTAATTGTCCTCTTTCTTGTCATATATGAATGTACTTTTAGGCTGATGACAGAATTTCATGTGGGATTTCAAATCAAGTAGGCAACTATTAAATCTATTTTTGCATAAAGCTAACTCTGCCCTTCATAACCAAGATATGGGGAAAAAACAAACAAATTTCAATAGCAAATGATGACATGTAAAGAGTTCATGTGATCATTTTTTTGTTCATACCATGTTAATTTGAGATAGGTGGAAAATATATCTCATTCAAACTCCCAAAGATCTCTTCACTTAACATCTCTGTGATATCACTTTTTCATCACTGCATTCTCTTGAGACCTAAACAAAGAAGTAGAGATAAACAATCCTTGGAAGTTGGAAGAGAACATTTTTTGTTTATTATTAGGGACATAGCAGCAAGAATGTTACTCATGGTATGACCAAGTAGATGAGTGCTTCCATTTTGCCAAGCTGCATTTTCTCCATTGATAAAATTGGAATGATATTTTTTCTCACACTATTTCTCAGAGCTGCAATTGGAAGAATTACTGGGGAAAGAAAAGTGCTGCAGATACAAAAATATAGAGAGGTCTTATTTTAGGGTAAAAAGACAATGATGTCTATTCATTGTTTTGTCATGAGTGAGTGACCAAAATTTTTTTTTTCCTGAAAATAGGGCTTTCTTATAGGTGCAGTGGGAATGTTGGTTCTTGAGTCAGGAGGACTCCTCTTTCTGAGTTCATCTGAACTCAGATACTTACTAGTGACCCTGGGCAGGTCACTTAGCCTTGCTTCAGTTTCCTCATCAATAAAATGAGCTGGAAAAGAAAATGGCAGATCATTTCAGTGTCTCTGCAAAGATGACCCTAAATGGGGTCATGAAATGACTAAAAAGTAATCGAATAACAACCAACTTGTAACAGTTGGTTAACTAGAAGTCTCTGAAAAAGTACACAAAATTTATCCAATTTGTTCCAATTAACAAGCATTGGAATGTCTGGAACTCATCTAGTGATGTTTCCACGAACACTTTCACCATCACTGACAAATATTTTTGAATATTCTCTTATGACTGGTACCCTCCTGACCTCTCGTGGTTTTACTTTGATGCACAAGAAAAATCAGATCAAAAAGGAAAAAAAAATGAGAAAGAAAAGAAAAACAAAACGCAAGCAAACAAAAAAAAGGGTGAAAATGCTGTGTTGTGGTGCACTCAGTTCCCGCAGTCCTCTCTCTGGGTGTAGATGCTCTCTTCATCACAAGATCATTGAAACTAGCCTTAAATCATCTCATTGTTGGAAAGAGTCACATCTGTCAGAATTGATTATTGTATAATCTTTTTGTCTTGTACAATGATCTCCTGATTCTGTTCATTTCACTTAGCATCAGTTCATGTAAGTCTCTCCAGGCTTCTCTAAAATCATCCTGCTGATCATTTCTTATAGAACGATAATATTCAATGTTGTTCTTTCTTTTTCTTTCTTTCTTTTTTCTTTTTCTTTTCTTTTTTTTTTTTTTTTTTTTTGGTGAGGCAATTGAGGTTAAGTGACTTGCCAAAGGTCACACAGCCAGGAAGTGTTAAGTGTCTGAGGCCAAATTTGAACTCAGGTCCTCCTGCCTTCAGGGCTGGTGCTCTATTCACTGTACTACCTAGCTACCCCCTCTCCTGTGTTGTTCTTTCAATAGAATCTTGGATAGTTTTAATATGTGAATAGGTGATACCTCATTGGAAGAGAACATTTATGTCAGTATTTTGCTTTACTGAATCAAATGATTTTAAAAAATATACTCAACAAGCATTAAGCTTGTTTAATAGAACACCTTGATGATCCAGTTGTGTGGGATAAAAATACGATTCCTGGTTCAAAATCATTACTCAGAGATCTCTCAAAGTGAAGATTAGAAGTTTATTTGAATCTCATGAAATTCTGGACAGTCATTCTTCTCTGGGACATGCCAAGGAGAAGAAGGAGGCCCACTTTTTCTCATTTGAGCTCATACTCATATATATAGAGAGGGAGGCCCATTCCTAGGACCTGTCAATCTCCAAAACAAAGCACTTCCTGTCCATTCAAGGCTTGCAGATATCAAGCAGACCTTTTGCAAATAGGTAAATAGCAAATAGGTGCCTTTGATATTCTAAAAAGTCACAATTTCTCTCTTCCTGCAATAAGATTCCCAAGGAAAAACCCTACCAATCTCTCACAATCATTATTCTGAGAAGTCCTCAGTTCCCCATCTCATTCAAGTCCCTCCTCTTTTTCACATATGAGAACTTCTCATCTTCATTACAATCCTTGCAACATAATTTCTGTTGGACTCAAGATTGTTGTCCAAAGCAAGTTGAAAAATTCCCAAAATAATACACAATTCCTCAGTCCCCTCCCAAAGTTAGTGAGTCCTTGTTGTTAAGCGTAATTTCAACTCATCCGCAGTCTCAGGTTCTACAGTCCATTCTTTGCAGCATCCACAAGTCCTTTAAGTCCAATGGCACTGTCTTCCTTCCAGACACGGATCAAGATGCAATCTCAGGGTTGATATTTGTGCACCATGGATCCTAAAAGTAGAGTCTAAGCAACTAATCCCTTAGCAAGTTGTGAGACATATTTTCTAATGAACAAATCCTTAGTACCTAGGACAGGATCTATACTTCTGTTCCTTCTCTGAGGATAAGGGTGTCCATATAAAAGCTCTGACAGGTTGACAATCCAATGTCCCTCCGGGGTTTAGTTCTAATCCTAACAGGGTCAATGGTAACTATATTTCTGACTGCTAATCCAGTGGACTGTCTCTTGATCTTGACCTTGCCTGAACCTGAAGAGGAAGGATGCTAGGGAGTATGAAACTCCAAGGAATCTCTAAAGCTCAGGCCAGGGACGGAAGGATCCTAGCAGTGAACTCGGACTGCTTGGACTCTCCTCCTGCCTTTGTTCCTTAATCAGCCAGGTGATAGCCCCAGACTTCTAAAGACTTTCTGGGAAAGGACTATCAATTCAGCTCTGATAGGTTGGGGGTATGGAGGAAGGCATGAATTCTGATGTCTGGTGAGAAGCTAGGAGACATTAAGTATGAAGCCAAAAGATAAGGGGTATGTCTAGGTATTTGAAATGGACTCTTATGGCTAGAAATGCTAGCCCAATTATTCCTGATGGTCAGGAAGTGGGGGAGGAGGGGTTGCTATTGAGGCAGAACAATTAAGGGAAATTTGAGGCATGGAACTGTGGCACATTCCACACTCTCTCTTGAATATTCAAACCATTGAATCACTTTCCCCAGATACCTGGAAGGTTTTAGCACCATAATGCAGATGCAAACTATAACAGTCACCCAAAATTTCCATCCTTAAATCCAAAATACAGCAATAGGGAACCCAGACAAAATTGTACAGCAATACACAATAATAGTTTAACAATCAGTCATCAATCACCCTCAGTTCTCCTTTTTTTTTCACAGATTTCTCACCCCAACACACATCCTCCACTAGGGCACCTGTTACCCAGGCTTTCAGGCTGATGGCTGATGGCTCCCACTCTCCACCATTTAGAACTAACACTTACATCAGTGGAAGCTTTCAGGAACCACTTCAGTTAACTCCTGAATTTAGCTAAATCTTGAACTCTAATGATTGATTATTGCATAAATAAGCGGTGACAGGATATTACCGCTCAGAACAATGAGCAGGAATGAGAGACCTGGTCCCACCAACTCCCACTATCTATCTTGGAAACCCAGTTATCATAGACCAGATTGGCATCTGGCGGTCATAGAACTCCAGCACTGTGGAGGCCTGAGGCCTCAGGGTCCTTGTCACACCATTCCCACCTCAAGCAGTCCAGACCCAGACTCATTTGGGACAAAAGGACAAAGGTCTCATCTTCTGGAGTTGCTTCAGGATGACAAAGGGCGTAGCTAGATCCCGTGGGGTCTGACTGAAGAGGGCAGATAGCTGGTGCTTGTGGTGGCTGCAGCCAGTGCTGAGTGTCAGAATCAGGTCTCAGGTGACTCAGGTTGACCAAGTGGTTGGAATTTTCATCACTCAGAGTCTGGAAGAAGCAACTCTCACAAATACATTAACAACACAAGGACTACAATTGAACAGAAGAGAAAGAATATACAAAGGTGACCAGAAACTAGAAACCCACTCAAAAAAGGGCTGAGCGGGGATGAGGCGATCACAAATGCCTCTTGTCCGAATAACCTTCCCTAGGAAGGTTTTTCCCAAAAATGTTTTTCCCAAAATTCTGCTTTCCTTTCCTCAAAGGAATAGGTGTAATGGGCAAAATATTATGCCCCTCAGTGAGTATAATCTCTCCCAGAAAAAGCCCTAAATTCTCACAAGGAAAAGCTTTCACACAACTAGTGCAGATGTTAACACAACAAAAAGCAGTTTGAAGCCCCACAAGAGGCACATTTACAGGTCTTTCAGAATTTACTTGCCTGGGAGCTATATGAGGGAATGCAGGAGTTAGGTTGAGGGTTAAAGTTGCTATGGTCCTGGGCAAACAATCAGCAACATGGACAGCTGATCTGTAAGCCTGCTTCCTTTCACCTAAAGTGAATCCCCTTCATTTAAAAGAAACAACAAACCTCTCTAGGTTCATGGATAGCTGGCAGTAATCATTTTCTCTGCATCGAATTGTTTGGCTATCAAAAATCCCCTTTCTTTCCATATAGCACCCATGAGTGTGAAAAACATGAAAAACACATTTGAAGTTAATGTAAATCTTTGATAAGTAAGCAAAGGGGTCTAGGATTGGGGTCCAGAGACCCTGACAACCTAGCCCTGCCTTCCATCAACAGACAACGTAAAAAAATGTTATAGCAGCAACCAGAGAGTCCTACAGAGCTGGACTGCCAATTAAAATATATACTTTATTGTGTTTTATATCTTCCACTAACCACTTGCTTCAATTACAGAAATTTGCTATAAGAGGAAAAAATCAGGGACATGATACTTAAATAGTATCAGAACTGGTCCTTCAGGTCTTAACCTGAAAACACATACAGGATAGAGCATCCTTATAGCAGTTTACTTAGGTAGCTGTCTTAATTTTAATAACTCCACCTTAAGACACACTTAGGAATAATCAGGTGGGTTCTCAGCACTGGGTAAACTGAATCAGAAGAATCCCACCTTCAGCAGAGATGAAGATTGTTCTTCTAGTTAGTTCCCAGACACTAACTTCCACCTGCAATGATTCCTTTTCAGTAGCCCATATGGCATATTCCTTTCAGATGGTGCATCACTGGCTTGATGATCTTTCAGATGGTCATACCTGAATTTAAAATTACCAACAAATATCAATTGCAGCCCCAAGAGATTTTATCTCCTACAGCAATTCTCATTAATCAAAGCCTCAGATGAATCTAACTCAAGTATCCCGGTGAATCTTTTACTAAAAGATTCAATCTAACAGTTCACAGCTTATAGAACTTATCTTTCATATCTAGGTAGATGGTTTTAAGTTCAACATTACAGATCATTTTGCTTTTAAAATACCCAATATATAGAAAAATTCCAAATTGCATATTATCTATAACAAAAACATTCAAAAAAAAAAAAAAAAAGAAAAGCAAAAACTATTATTCCCAAAGTCCTCCTAGACAATGAATGCAATTTCAAGATGACAATACAATCAATTAAAACGTATACAGAATACCCTAATTCCACATAAAAGGATCTTTCAGATTTAACATTAATAATTTCTTTTCAAGAATGGAGAAATTAATAAATCAACTTCCTCTAATTGCAGAATCCCTACAACCTTTTTGGAAGCAGCCCCAAACCAGTCAGATCAGATTGCATGTAAATGCAGGCTGTTCCTTTAAACAATACAATCAATTGATATTTCAATCAGCCAAGAGCTGCAGTTCATTCAAAAGCAGCTATACCGGACTTAATGGGGGAAGGGAATTAGATTGTCACTTGGGAAAGCTCTTCCCACATAGCTGCCCTTCCCACCTTGGCCGCCCTTTCTACCCACTCCACATGGCATTTTTCTCAACTACACCATACTTCTTGACTCCCACTTCTCAAAGCTAACTTTTTAGGGTGCCACGCCCCCAAAATCTTATCTGCCAGCCAAAGGCAGATCCCAATCTCAGAAGGATATCTCCCTTCCATATCTCCCTTTCCTTTTCCATTTCTCTTAACCCCGGATGCTAATTGCTCCTTTCATCTCTTAAAGAAAGGAGGCAAATTAAACTTTCACCAAAAGATTCCTTCCTGTCTCTCCCTTCTCCAGGAAATCATCCAAACCCGCAAACCAGTCTTTCTTATCTCATTTCTTTAAATCGCCTACTTCTATATATTTTATCTCTTTTTTTCCCCTTTTAACTTTACTCCTCTCCATCTCCATCTGCTTCAAAATTTTAAACTCTTAAGATTCACAATATGGTGAATAGTTAAATAACTCCATAAAACTCACACACATGTTCAGCATGACAAACTTTAAAACATAACTTATAATACTTACAAATTATGCAAAATATCTTTCAGAAGGTAACCCAAGTTACCAGAACTTTTTAAAACAAACTATTAAACTAAATCAAATCAAATATAGCTTTTAGAAATTTCTTTCAATGCTAAAAAGCCAATTATTCAAACAAATTCCTAAGATCTCATACCCATAATAAAGAGATCTAACATTCACAAAGCAACAATATTATTTCCCACAATTTCAGAATTTAAAAACTAAGTTCCCAAAAATCAATAGACCAATAAACCAAAAAGGACATGGCTTTTTCCTACTTAAGCAAATTTTCTAAAATTGCAATTAAACGTTGCAAACTGGATTACCATTTGGTTGTATGTATATGTGTATATATGTGTGTGTGTGTGTGTATACACACATATGTGTGTGTATACATGCACATACACACATATGCACACACACATACATGCACACACACACACACACACTTAAACTGATTCCCAGAAACTTTTCCCCAAGTTTTAAAAAGTTAATCAGCATCAGTTTCTTTTGTTCTCTCTCTTACCTCCTCAGGCAGAGCAGCTTCTTGAATTAGATAGGACTTCATTCATTGCTCCCTCTCTCTCTGCCAGAATTTAAAACAGCTAAACTTTTTGTCTTCCTTTTTCTTTCAAATTAGCACAAACAGGTTACAATTAAGCACAAGTTGAAAATCAACATTTGGCTTTTATGCCAAGCACAACACGGAAACAATCCCAATATAAAAACTACTCTTCACTAAACTGACTGGGCATAGTTTCTTTCTCTCTCCCAGGCTCCAAGCTCCTGCTGCAGTCAGGGAATGGGAAGGAGGGTGAAAGAAACCATCTTTGCTCTGTCTTCACTTTCTAGTGACCAATTATCAAACTCCCCAACTATTATTCTAATGGGCTTTCCTGAAGTTCCAAACTTGGCCAGAGTTGTACCAACGGGAAAGCCTCTTTCTCTTTTTCAAATTAATTCCCTCTATTATAGACATTGGGTCCCAGAAACTGAACTGTTTGGAGACACTCACATAGTTCTCCATTGCTGAAGGATTCTAAGTATCCTCAAGTACCTTGGCTTTTCTTCTGCTAATTCCTCCTTCTCAATGGAGTTGCCTGTGGCACTAGGAGGTAGAAGTACAGCAGAATCCCAGGAGTGGTGTGGGATTTCTCTGTCCATTCCCTTCTCCACCAATTCTCTGTTTCTTATGCTTGTCTCATTCAGCCAGGCTTTCATCCCTGGAAGCCAGAGAGTTGCAAAACTCCAATTCCTCTAAATTAAAGGGACTTTTCCATATTCAGGAAATCCAATCAACTCCACCCTGATCCCACAGCAGCAATGCTCCCTAATTCTCCTTACCTAATCCCCTTTTAATTAGCTAATTTATCCCAAATCCTCAACTGATTCCCTAATTTTGGTTCTTATTCCCTGATCTGGATCCAGGTTTTTGAACACTAGACTGCACTTTAATCTCTCTGTAAAAGGGTCACCCCAATTACAAAAGGCCACTTAAGAGCTTTTCAGAAAGCTTTTATCTGGAATCCAGCAGTCTAACAACACACCTTAATTTAGGAGAGCTATTCTCTCAGGCCTTCCAGGCCTCCAGTGATTCCCAAACTTTCTGAGGCTAACCTTAAGTTGTGTACGCAAGATTTCCTGGCCATGAGCTCAATTCAACTTACACACAGGTTTACTTCTGCTTCTATCTTCACTGAGAATCTCCCATCGGGTGCTTTTGCTTAGTAGAGAGGAGATTGGTGTCGGTTTCAGAGACAGGGACAAAAGGTCCCTCGGCGCCATTATGTCTCTGAAACCTAGCGACGATCATTCCCTTACTAGGCATTTATCCTGGAGAGGAGCCTCCAAAACTGTGTGGGATAAAAATACGATTCCTGATTCAAAATCATTACTCAGAGATCTCTCAAAGTGAAGATTAGAAGTTTATTTGAATTTCGAGAAATTCTGGACAGTCATTCTTCTCCGGACACGCTAAAGAGAAGAAGGAGGCCCACTTTTTCTCATTTGAGCTTATATTCATATATATAGAGAGAAAGGGAGGCCCATTCCCAGGACCTGCCAGTCTCCAGAACAAAGCACTTCCCGCCCACTCAAGGCCTGCAGATATCAAGCAGACCTTTTGCAAATAGGTAAACTGCAAATAGGTTCCCAATCAGCCTGGTCTGCCTTTGATATTCTAAAAAGCCACAATTTATCTCTCTTCGGGCAATAGAATTTCCAATGAAAAGCCCTACTAATCTCTCACAATCATTATTCTGAGAAGTCCTCAGTTTCCCATCTCACTCAAAGTCATACACATACTTTTACTGAAGGGACAAAATTGTATTTAATATATTTTCTGACTAAGTTTCTTGCTTTTCTATTAGCAACTGATTCAGCCATCAAAGTATATCTATCACTTGGTGAAAATGCTGGGATAAAATTTGGTGTGAGGTTAACATTTACTCTCAAAATTTTCCTTTATGGAGGACTAGGATTTAGACTTCTTAGACAAATGTACACTTTACACAATCAGCTTTACTTGGTTTGGACTCCACAAATTATGATGCTCCCTTTCTGCGTACTCTCTGGTGCTCCCTTGACTTTCCAGCTTCCTTTTGTGTATTGTTTCCCCCAGTTAGGTTGTAAACTCCTTTATGGTAAGTACTGGCTTTCTTTTTCTTATATGTATCCTCAGCACTTAGTATAGTGCCTGGCACACAGTAGGTACTTAATAAGTGCTTATTCCTGATTTGCATATGTATGTGTGGGGTACAGAGACCCTAACCTAATTGACTACTTGGAGACTTCTCGAAGTGAAGGTAAAAGGTTTATTAGAATCTCCAGAGAAGCAGGCAGTCCCCACCCCTACCCCCACCCCCACCCCCACCCCTACCCCGGACAGTCAAGAATTAGGAGTGCCCACAGGGGGCTGAGAAACAGGTTAAATAGACAAACACTACCCAAACCCCTCCCCATAAATTCCCTTATGGGAAGCTTTGTCTTGATTGGCTTTTGCAGTTACTTTCCCTATATGGCAGGTAGAGTGATTATAGATGACTAAAATGAAGTAATGCAAGCAAAAGTTTCATTGTTCTAAAGTTATACAATTTCTAGGAAACTAAAATTTAGGCCTTGAGACTAAGGCCCAAGGGTTTTATATGAAATTGAAGTTTAGGCCTTGAGACTGAAGCCCAAGGTTTCATATACTTCAGGAGATAGTCTCTGAGAACTGAGAAACCACAATATCTATAATATCTATTCTGCACATGAACTATCCAAGGTAAAAAAAAAAAAAAAGGGGAGCAAAATGGTATTGGGATGTCAGGAAGAAATAATTACTAGCACTCAAGGCTATTAATCCAAAAGCGGGAAAAACACTATTTCAGGGGTAAAAAAAAAAAAAAAAAAAGAACTTAAATTTGATGATAGAGAGAAGGCTTTCTTACTTCTGTGACTATTACCCACAAAGGAATGAATAAAAATAGGAAGGAAAAGAGAGGGAATAATCATAATACACACTCAGCATTTACAAGATAAGAAAAAGCCACATCTTTTTGTTCTCCATATTTACTTGGAGGTTTTGAACAAGATTTATCTTATACTTATGTCCATCAAAGGTTGTTGTGCTCAAAGCAAATTATTCTAGCACTACTTGAAGGTGATATACTTTGTTGCCTGAATCAGTTACCAATAGGATGTCACAAAATTTATAATTTGTAAACAATCTTCAGTTTTCTGATAGATGAAAAGATGCAGGGTGAAAGATCTGTACTTTCAGGGAAATTGATGTCTACTTGGTTGGATTGTTTAGTTAGATCATACCAACTAATGCGTTGACCATGAAAAAATATGTCATAACCATGCCAAAAGATATCTAGGTAGAATCTTGTATTTGTATAGATTATACTTCATGTCTATGATGAAGGGAAATGTTCATAAATTTCAATGCAATAACAAAGGCACCAAATTCTTCCTCTTGGTAGTTCTAAACATTAGATATTGGATCTATTGTCTTCTATGTTACTCAAAGGTAATAATTACACTAGGTGAATTCCATGTTTGGCCATTAGCATTCCCTTTTAGGAAAACTCACCTCCTTAAAGGAAACAACCAATTTAGATTAGAAAAAGACTGCTACTTGTACCTATTTGCTGGATCCTATTTACTCTAGTTTAAGCAATTCATCATTGGGGCCTCATTAAACATCTGGGTTACA
The DNA here is from genome assembly GCA_023553655.1 of Myrmecobius fasciatus. Lineage (NCBI taxonomy): Eukaryota > Metazoa > Chordata > Mammalia > Dasyuromorphia > Myrmecobiidae > Myrmecobius > Myrmecobius fasciatus. The sequence goes on along the minus strand of JAJPUD010006849.1, from coordinate 49,336 downwards.
AAGAGGCATTACTTGTCTAAGAATGCTGCATTGGTAAACAAGTATTGAATCAGTTATCTGATATTATTGTCTACTATATAACAGGCGGTTAACTAAAGTAATATATAACTACAGTAATATAAAAATGCTCCAAATCATTGATAATTAGAGAATTCTAATTAAAACAATTATGAAGTTCCACCTTATGGTTATCAAAGCTGTCCAAAAATGACAAATGTTTGAGGGGCTGGAACACTGACATACTGTGGTAGAGCTGTGTATCATTTCTTTTCTTTTTTTTTTTTTTAAAGCTTTTTATTTTATTTTATTTTTTTTGCTTTTTGCTGAGGCAATTGGGGTTAAATGACTTGCCCAGAGTCACACAGCTAGGAAGTGTCTGAGACCAGATTTGAACTCAGGTCCTCCTGACTTCAGGGCTGGTGCTCTAACCACTGCGCCACCTAGCTGCCCCTTAAAGCTTTTTATTTTCAAAACATATGCATGGATAATTTTTCAACATTGACCCTTGCATAGCCTTGTGTTTCAGATATTTTCCTTTCCTTCCCCCCACCCTCCCCTAGATGACAAACAATCCAATATATGTTATACATGTTAAAATATATGTTAAATCCAATGTGTAAACATATTTATACAATTTTCATGCTGCACAAGAAAAATAAGATAAAAAAGGAAGGAAAATGAGTAAGAAAACAAAATGCCAGTGAACAATAACAAAAAAAGTGAGAATGTTATGTTGTGATCCACATTCATTTCCCACAGTCCTCTCTCTGAGTGTAGGTGGCTCTCTTTATCACAAGATCATTGGAACTGATATCAGTCATCTCATTGTTGGTAAGAGTCACGTTCATCAGAATCGCTCATCATATAATATTGTTGTTCCTGTGTACAAAGTTCTCCTGGTTCTGCTCATTTCACTTAGCATCAGTTCCTATAAGTCTCTCCAGGCCTCTTTGAAATCGTCCTGCTGGTTGTTTCTTATAGAACAATAATATTCCATAACATTCATCTACCATAACTTAGCCATTCTCCAAGTGATGGGCATCCATTCCTATTACACATGTCTTGTCACAAACATTTTTGCACATATGGGTTCCTTTCCCTCCTCTAAGATCTCTTTGGGATATAGGCCCAGTAAAAAAAAAAGGGTATGCACAGTTTGATAACTTTTTGGGCATAGTTCCAAACTGCTCTCCAGAATGGCTGGATCCTTTCACAGTTCCACCAATAATATATACTGTCTCAGTTTTCCCACATCCCCTCCAACATTTGTCATTATCTTTTCCTGTTATTTTAGCCAATATGAGAGAACCCCAGTGTTTAACAAAGTGCCTGCCTTTGTACTAGAGTGGTAGCTGTTCATCCTTCATTTTCTTTTTTCTTAATGCTTTTTATTTTTCAAAACAGTGGGCAATTCTTCAACATTAGCCCTTACAAAACCTTGTGTTCTAATTTCCCCTTACCCCCACATCCTCCCCTTCATGGCAAGTAGTCCAATATTTGTTAAACATGGTAGAAATATATGTTTAATCCAATATATGTATACCCATTTATATAATTATCATGGCACACAAGAAAAAAGAAGCAAAATAAAATGCAAGCAAACAACAACAAAAAGAGTGGAAAATGGTATGTTGTGAACCACACTCAGTTTCCTCAGTCCTCTCTCTGGGTGGAGAAGGCTCTGTTCATCATTGAACAATTGGAATTGGTTTGAATCTTCTCATTGTTGAAGAGAGCCGTGTCCATCAGACATCATTGTATAATCTTATTGTTGCCATGTACAATGATCTCTTGGTTCTGCTCATTTCACTCAGCATCAGTTCATGTAGGTCTCTCCAGGTCTCTCTGAAATCATCCTGTTGGTCATTTCTTACAGAAAATAATATTCCATAACATTCATATACCATAATTTATACAGCCATTCTCCAATTGATGGGTATCCATTCAGTTTCCAGTTTCTTGCCATTACATAAAGGGCTGCCACAAACATTTTTGCACACGTGGATCCCTTTCCCTCCTTTAAGATCTCTTTGGGATACAAACCCAGTAGAAATATTGCTGGATCAAAGGATATGCACCGTTTGATAACTTTTTGAGCATAGTTCCAAATTGCTCTCCAGAATGGTTGGATCCATTCACAGTTCCACCAACAATGTATCAGTGTCCCAGTTTTCCCACATTCCCTCCAACATTCATCATTGTCTTTTCCTGTCATCTTAGCCAATCCGACAGGTGTGTAGTGGTATCTCAGAGTTGTCTTAATTTGCATTTCTCTGACCAATAATGACATAGAGCAACTTTTCACCACTAGAAATAGTTTCAATTTCTTCATCTGAAAATTGTCTGTACATATTCTTTGACCATTTATCAATTGGAGAATGGCTTGAATTCTTATAAATATGAGGCAATTCTCTATATAGTTTCAAAATGAGGCCTTTATCAAAAGCTTTGAATGTAAAAATGTTTTTTTTCAATTTATTGCTTCCCTTCTAATGTTGTCTGTATTAGTTTTGTTCGTACTAAACCTTTTTAATTTAATATAATCAAAATTATCTACTTTGTAATAAATAATAATGTCCAGTTCTTCTTTGGTCACAAATTCCTTCCTCCTCCATAGATCTGAGAGGTAAATTATCCTATGTTCTTGTAATTTTTTTATAATATCATTCTTTATGTATAGATCATGAACCTATTTCAACCTTATTTTGGTACACAGTGTTAGGTGTAAATCAGTGTCTAGTTTACAATTTTCCCATCAGCTTTTGTCAAATAGTGAGTTCTTATATCTCAAAAGCTGGGGTTTTTGGGTTTGTCAAACACTAGATTGTGGACTATTATGGACTATTGTGAACCTAACCTATTCCACTGATCAACTATTCTATTTCTTATCCAGTACCAAAGGTTTTGATGACCATTGTTTTATAATATAATTTTAGATATGGTACAGCTAGGCCACCTTCATTTGCATAGGGTTCTTTAAGTATGCTATCATATCATCTGCAAAGAGTAGTAATTTGGTTTCCTCATGACATACTCTGATTCCTTTAATCTTTTTTTCTTGTCTTATTGCCAAAGCTAGCATTTCTAATACAGTATTGAATAGTATTGGTGATAGTGGGCAACCTTATTTCACCCCTGATCTTATTGGGAATGGTTCCAGTTTATCCCCGTTACATATATTTGCTGATGGTTTTAAATAGATGCTACTGATTATTTTGAGGAAAAGTTTATTTATTTGTATACTCTCTAGTGTTTTTAATAGGAATGAATGTTGGATTTTTTCAAATGCTTTTTCTGCATCTATTGAGATAATGATATGGTTTTTGCTAGTTTGGTTACTGATATAGTCAATTATGCTAGTAGTTTTCCTAATATTGAACCAGCCCTGCATTCTTAGTATCATCCTGGGGATGACTTTCTGTAATCTATTTGCTAATATTTTATTTAAGATTTTTGCATCAATATTTATTAGGGAAATTGGTCTATAGTTTTCTTTCTCTGTTTTCATCCTATCTAGTTTAGGTAACAGTACCATGTCTGTGTCATAAAAGGAGTTTGGTAGGAGTCCTTTTCCTATTTTTTCAAATAGTTGATTTAGTATTGGAGTTAATTGTTCTTTAAATGTTTGGTAGAATTCATGTGTAAATCCATCTGGTCCTAGAGAGTTTTTCTTAGGGAGCTGATTAATAGCTTGTTTTATTTCTTTTTCTAAAATGGGACTATTTAAGCAATTTATTTATTTTTCTCTTAATCTGGGCAATCTATATTTTTGTAGGTATTCCTTCATTTCACTTAGGTTTTCAAATTTATTGGCATCAAGTTGAGCAAAATAACTCCTAATTATTGCTCTAATTTCCTCTTCATTGGTGGAAAGTTCTCCCTTTTCATTTTTGAGCTAACAATTTGATTTTCCTCTTTCCTATCAAATTAACTAAAGGTTTATCTATTTTGTTCATTTTTTCATAAAACCAACTCCATTTTTCATTTTCAAAGAGTATCAGTGACTTCATGAGTTGATGTCTTGACTTGCACAAGAATTAGATTTAAGTGAGACATAGTTACACAGAGTCATCAGTCTAGATTTCTCTTCCAGTCATTCCAGTGACAAGTCAAAATAACTGGCAATGACTGAAATGCAGTGGATGACCTTGGTGTCTATGTTTGACCAAGTGTAAGTGCTTCACAGAACCTGCTTCAGCCTCCATGGCCCCTAGAATAAATTGTTCTCATCCACCCACTCCATTGGAAGGTGAGGGAGGAAGTCTTCACATGCTTGGGGTAGCCATTCTCCTAACTCATCTATGGGTTTGAGCCCCATTTGTTTTCTTCAACCTGGTTTGGCCCATCTATCTAAGACAAGTTTACTGGGGTGTGATCACTCCATAGATGAGAATTGGGTGGCAGGTGGACTATGGAAGCACATTATTGTTGATTTACTGACTGATTCATTGTTTATCTTACTTACATGATCACAAGCAATCAGTTTCACTTATTTTCCTGCTTGTATGAATGGATTTATTTTGGTCCCTAACCTCTCCTTTTCCAAGAAAAAGGGTGGTGGGACTAATTTGATATAAGGTTTGGAAGCAATCCTGGATTGCTATCCTATGGCTAAGCTAGCAGAGTACAAGCTGGAATGACTGCATAGAAGATCTTGAATGTAATTTGATGAACTGAGTTTGTAAAATGAAACTGGCTGAGTTAGTAGATTATTGTGATCTTGCTGTAGAGTGAATGATGATTTTTTTTTTTTTTGGCTCTAGGAATCCAGGAACACCAAAATGTTGAGGGCTGCCTCCTATATTGATGAAGGGAGAATTCACGTTGATGAAATCACAGATTCTCAAAGTGCTTAAGTAGATCCAACTTCTTTCTCTGCCTTAATGAATTTCTTTTTTTTAATTAAAACTTTTTATTTGCAAAATATATGTATGGATAATTATTCAACATTAACCTTTACAAAGCTTTCTGTTACAAATTTTCCCCCCTACTTCCCACCCCACCCCTAGATGGCAAGAAATCTTCTACATGTTAATTATGGTAAAATACTTGACAAATCGAATATATGTATACATATTTCCACACATCATTTTTGTGCAAGAAAAATCGTATCTATAAGAAAGAAAAATCAGAGAAAGGAAACACAATGCAAGCAAACATCAATAGAGAGCATGAAAATGTTATGTTGTGGTCCACATTTCACATCCCTCTCTCTGAGTGTATATGGCTTTCTTCACTGAACAATTATTGAAGTGGTTTGAAACATTTCATTGTTGAAGAGAGCCATGTCCATCAGAATTGATCATCATATAGTATTGTTGTTGCTGTGTATATTGATCTCCTGGTTCTGCTCATTTTTCTCAGCATCAGTTCATGCAAGTCTCTCCAGGCCTCTCTGAAATCATCCTGCTGGTCATTTCTCACAGAACAATAATATTCCATAACATTCATATACCATAATTTATTCAGCCACTCTCCAATTGATGGGCATCCATTCAGTTTCTAGCCACTACAAAAAGGGCTGCCACAAACATTCTTGCATGTGTGGAACCCTTTTCTTCCTTTATGATTTCTTTGGGATATAAGCCCAATAGAAACACTGCTGGTTCAAAGGGTATGCAGTTTGATAACTTTTTGAGCATAGTTCCAGATTGCTCTCCAGAATGGCTGGATCTGTTCACAGTTCCACCAACAATGTATTCCCAGCCTTCCTACATCCCCTCCAACATTCGTCAGCCTTAATGAATTTCTATTGAAATTTTTTGTGAAAGACAAAGATTAACATTGCATATATAACAGTAAATCTAGGGATAAAGACCTCTTTACTCTAAGGGCAATATCTTAGCTAGAATCCCAAATTATTACCATAATCATCAGATGAGGTTTATTTAGCACAAAATGTCCTGGAAAGTACTCAACAAAATTTATTTACATCAAAAACCTATTTTTTAGGATTTTAGATGAGATAAATTGTTTGTTTTTTACCTGAACAGATAAGAAATATGAAGTATTCCTACTTTGCCTTTATAAATATTTAACTGCAAGACTGTACTGTAGGTTTTAATGCATTTTCTAGATGTACAAATTAATATTCAACATAGCAAACATTTCATATTTATCCTGTGTATTAGACTCTTCCCCTCCCCCCCATGCCTTTTCTTTTCCAGGAGGCATTGTAGTATTAGAAACTGTAGAACTGTAACACTGTATTTATGTAAAATGAGACTTCAATATAATTGTCAGTGTAATTAGCATTCAGGAAGAAATTATTTAGAAGCACAGTTCACAAATCTGTTTCATTATGTAACAAAGGGTCTTTTAATGTTAAAAAAGCACATTAATCTCAGGAAAGGGAAGTAAATACATAGTAAAAGATGTGAATGGATACAAGATATAGTGAGTTACAAACATTTTCTCACCCTGGGAATAATCTATTTTCTCTAGGAAAGTCTACACATGTTTCAAACTTCACTGGGATGTGCTCTTACATTAATTGGATATTCTGTGCTGGCTTGAAAATCTCACACAGCAAGTGAATCAAAAATTACTGGAGTTAGCTAACACTCATGTAGCCTGAACATCAACAGAACTAGAGAGGCTGTCAAATGGTTTCTCTGGGCTGACTGAAAGAATGATCAATAACAACTTTGTGAGATTTGCAGAAAGTGAGGGCTATATGGTTAATTCTCTCATTTTCAACTCTAATGTGATTTTTTTTTTTACCTTCTGTCCCTTCTGCTTGTATTTCTTTTCTGCTAGTTTTCAAATTTCAGCAAATTGTAGTAATAACTGTCAAAACAAATCAGAGATATTCCTATGCCACACCTTTTATTTCTGGGATTGATAGAAATTCTTTTTTTTTTTTTTTGTCAACCATCCCTTTTATTTTATAAATTCATTTTTTAGTATCCAGAGTCAAGTTTCCTTATCTATCATGATCCTAGGAAGGAAAAAAAAAGGATGGCATCCTTTTTTGAAAAGAATTACAAATATCCAGTATTAAAAATTGCAATTCAAAATTAGCCTGGGCCAATACATAATTATGGTCGATGAAACTGGTCAGTCCTGAGGAGTGACCCAAAAGGACAATGACAATCAAGGTAAGGTCGAAATTCCATTTCAACGCTCTGTCCTCTCCAAGCCTTTGCAGCCCACCCCTTTTGGGCCATTCCTTTTCTTTAGTGACCCTGTAATTCCATCCATGTGGATTCTCCTTCCCACTTCCTGAGTTGCTGCAGCCAAAGCAATCCATCCTATGGGAGCCAACTTTAGGTAACTTAGTTTGGCTCATGCTTTCCTAGTGTGGCCTTTGAGAAGCCAGGGCCACAAACTGCTACTTTAATATAGTTTATTCATTAAGGAAGGTTATAAAAATATCCTATTTACATGTGCATGTATTTGAGGCATTTGAAGAATAATCAAAAAGCCTGACATTTAGTCTGTCAGCAGTCTGGGTTTCCATGAAAATTACCTTAAACTAAGTATGACAAAGCATTTGTCAGTTTCATTTGGAATTGGCTCAATTATTCAAATGGAAGAGAATGATAAAAATCAATTGCTTCCTTAAGCAAACAAATAACCAAAATCTCCCAGCTACCCTAGTAATTATAAACAGGTAAGAAAAGTCTGGTCCAGGGCAGAGGACTAGCTTGCTGATTTTCAGCCTTGAAATGAATAAAACAGGCAATTCCTTCTCTTCCCTGCCCTACCTCCCCAACAAAATAAACAAAACAAAAAACTAACTAACCTAAATAAAAACTAACAGTATAGAGTAAAAACAAGACAACTCCGGATTAGGCAGTCTATACAACCCTTTCCAGTAGTCCATGAAGTGCTCTGCAGTGACAGACTTAGGGGTACACGTCACAGGCATGGAATGTGTCCACTAGGTGAAGGCTGTTAGTAGGGGGGGTGCACGAAGCCGCTGACGGCATGTTCGGCCTGGGCCTGTGGTCCGGTCTTCCCCTTTCCCTGAAGCACTCAGAGCACAGCTCGCCACTTGTTTTATCCCAAATGGTTTCTACGTGGTCAGTGAGTGCAATTTCCACCAAATGAAACATGACTTGGCAGGGAACTAGCATTTATCTCTCTAGTGGAGTCTACGCGAAGTGACCCCCTGGCCCAGGGATCACCGCATTTACTGTTGCTGGACATGGTTCTAGGGTCTTCTACATTCCTTAATGACAAGCAAAGGTGGAGGTGAAGCACCCCCGGCAGCAGCCCAGCTTCCACAACAGTTTGTTTTAGATAAGACAGTGGCATTTGATAAAGGGAAAAGAGGTTAGGAGAAAGAAAAGATCCCCCAAGAAAAAGGAGGAAAGACCTCGCAGAAGCAACATAACCAACATTTGCTGATCCGTTCCCTGCACTTCCGATGGGAGCAGAGAGAAACAGCAGCTGGCTGTGAGCACAGCAGGAGTGGCCACACGCCCCTGCTGGGAGCCACCCTACCTGGGCAGGAGCCCGGCTTCCACTTCCCCTTCAAGGGCTTGGTAAGGCAGATCCTGCAGCGGCAGCTTCCAGGAGCTCTGATACAGACAGAAAATCAAAGTCTAGGGGTAGGAGTTCTTCGGAGCAAAATAAAAAGGATGGCAACATTAACCGTGCTGACTTTCCCCGTCTCCCCTCACGTTTCCTTGATAGGGAATGAGCAGCATTCAAAGCCTCTTCCATTACGCACCAGAAAGAGAATGAGCACTACTAGTAAGATCCCAAAGAGAACGTTGAGGGCACATCACTGGTGGCGATCGCTGGTCATATGGGACACTTTTGCAAGTTTCTTCATCACGTTGTCCAGCCGAGACTGTGGGCTGTCCAACTCATGAGAGAAGTCATCTAACATTACTGCCTGTTCCTCTAGCTCCCCACCAATGCGCTGTGACATGTTCTTCAGCACCCCAATGCTGCCAGAGAACAGCTCCAACTGCTCATCCTGCTGCTCCACAATCAACTGTTGCTGGGCCTGCTGCTCCTAGATGAAGTGGGCATTAGCATGCTGCAGTTCTTGATCCAGGCAGCCATATTTATCAGTCCCAACATTCCAACTCTGATCCCCACTTTCTCCTAGCAGTGCCTGTCTATTTTTTCTTTCAGCTAATGCCTGAATTGATGAATTTGATATCTGATCCTTCATTTCCCTGACAACTTGCCCAGTGCTTGTAATGAAGGTTTTCTTACACCCAGTTCAGTTGCATCCAGGTTGAATTTTCGAGGATTTGCTTCAACTATGCTAATAGTTTCATCCAGATCTTCTAGGAATCCATTCTATGCTTCGCAAGTTATTTCTGAGCTCATTGGTAGTTCAATCAACTTCTCTTGTTGCTACAGAAGGATCCTGAAGGAGTTCTGTCCATCTCTGGAATAACCCTTGAGCAGTATTGACTGCTTTCTGGATCTCCCCTTTCACCACAAAGAAGGGGTCCTCCATGGACATGGCGTCCCGGGGGCCGCCCCGCCGCAGCCTGTCCGCACTCACCGGCTTCTCGGGCCCGTGCTCCCGCCGCTCCCCGAGGTTCACTGGGTCTGAAGAGTCGGCGGCCCAGGGATGAGTGCGCGCTTGGCGCTACAGCGTCTGAGGGGCGGCCTGCCCGTTAGGAGAAACGCCGATTGATAGAAATTCAAGCAAGAAGAGGATGTTCAGAAATACTGTTATTTCCATATCTCTTATCAGGATATCATAGTGAAATGAGAACATGTTTTCACTTTTATTGGGCTGGATTGGGATTCTATCAGTGTGATGCTATAGTTCCCCACTTCATCAATGTCGGATCTGTTAATTATGATTGTACAGAGTTGCTTGGGATATTGAGAGTTTAAGTGACGTGCTCATAGGCCACATGGCCATTTTGTATGACAGGCAAAATTTTAACCCAGGTCTTCCTGATTAAAAAGGCCAAACTTCATCCACCACACCACAATGCCTGGCATTGTGGGACTTTGAAGAATCAAAAAGAGAATGAAAGTTCCCTGAAGACAGATATTTCATTTTTAACTTTTATTTGTGGATCTAGCATTTATTGTGGCTCAGTCATTCAGTTATGTGCAACTCTTCATGGAACAGAACACACCAGATCTTTCTATCTTCCACTACATATTGAAATCTCTCTGGGTTCATGTTTGTTGTTTCTACACCACTATTTCCTCTTCTTCTGTCTCCTTTTCCTTTTGCCTTCAATGTTTCCTACCATTGGGTTTTTTTTCTAATCACATATTCTCATTATGTGACCAAAGTATTTAAGCTTCAACTTTGGTATTTGACCTTCCGGTGAATAGCTTGAATTATTTTCTTTAAATATTAACTAATTTGATCTTCTTAATGTTCAAGAGACTCTCAAAAGTCTTCTCTAACATCACAATTTTAAAGCATCAATTCTGCAGCACTCAGCTTTCCTCAAAGTTCAAGATTTTCCTCTCACAATGTATGGCTATACATTGCTAATGGAAAAACCATAGCTTTGAGTATACAGATCTTTGTCAACAAGGTTTGACTTTTTAGCATGCTATCTGGATTTGCCACAGCTTTCCTTCCAAGATCAGGTATTTTTTAATTTTATGGCTATAGTCACCATCTATAATAATCTTTGAACCTAGGAATACCAAATCTGACACTGCTTCCCTTCTCTCTTTATTGGTAAGGTGTTTAATAAATGTTTGTTGATTGATAGGATAGATTATTTTTGGCATGGATGTAAAATTTATCTAATGACATTTTCTTAAAAATAGCACATAAAGGGAAAAAGTCACAAAGAGGGAATAGAACAAAAGAGCAGTCAATTGTCATGCCCTTTTGGTGGGGCCAGTGGTGGCACTGATTTGATTACAGTTCTAAGAACAAGAGATGGAGAGAAAGGAAAGGACTATGCATGGGAGAAGAAGGAAAATATGAGGACCCATTGTCCCAAAAGTATAGTACCAAGTGTTTTATGAAGGAAGGAAAATACAAGGACCCATTGTCCCAAGAAATATAGAGCCAAATGTTTTATCTCCTTCCCAGCATGGCCTTATCAGACCAATCTGGAGGCTAGATAAGCATGAGTAGAAAGAACTGTAGTTCAGAAGATGGTGGGGGTGAAGATGAGAATTTATAGACCCACAGAGTACAGAACTGAGTGACTTGGCTAGTTTATGCTATCTTCTATGGTGGTAAAGTTTGAAATCTATTGCAACAGAAATGGCAGAAAACTATATCTTTTGATTTCATTTTATTACCAAGTAACTTTAGAAAAGATGAATATAGAGACAGGTTTCTGGTGATGAACTATATGAAAGAAGACTAAAGGAGACTTTGCCTAACTTTGGTGATCATGGACTTTGCTGGCCTCTCTCCCATCTAATGTGGCAGCAAAGTGGGTAAGATCCTTCTACTTTCTGATGGGGGAGGAGGGAAAAGCATGGTCCAGGACACTGATGGTGCTCTTCTGTCTCCAAAATAAATCTCCATAGTTAATGTTGGCACCCGTTTAAATATTTCTAGTTTAGGAATACAAATCTGGATCCTGGTCATTCTTAAGAAAAAGCCAATTCAAATAACAAGTATTTATTAAACACCTATTAGGTGCCAAACACTGTGTGAAACTCTGAGGATACAAAAAAGGAAAAAAAAGGCATTCCCTTCTCTCAAGCAGCTCATGTCTAATTGAATAGACAACATGAAAACAAATATGTACAAATACAGGGCAAATTGAAGATAATCAACAGAGGGAAGGGACTATCATTATGAAAGTTTAAGAAAGGTATCTCATAGAAGATAGGATTTTATCTGGGACTTGAAGGAATCCAGGGAAGTCAGAAAACAGAGTTGAAGAGGGAGGGAGCTCTAGGCATGAAGAATACTTAGCAAAAATACTGGAGTTAGGAGATGGAGTATCTGGCATGAGAAATAGAAAGGATTCCAGTGTTACTAGATTATAGAGTATATGAAAATGAGAAAGTTGTAAGGAAGTTGGAAAGATAGGAAGGGGCCAGCTTGAAAAAAGTTCTTTTGAAAAGAACTTTATATATATAAACTGGAGTTTACTGAATAAAGGGGATGACATGCTGGTATCTATACTTTAGAAAGAGTAATTTAGGAAGACTAGAGTGGGAGAGACATGAGACAGGATGAAGAACAAGCAAGTTTGAAGTGCCCAAGCATAAGGTAAAGAGGGCCTGTATCAAGGTGTTAGCAGTATCAGAGGAGAGATGGGTAAGTGCAAGAGATGTTACAATGATAGAATTGATGGGATTTGACAATGATTTGGATGTGGAGGACGAGAGAGAGTGAGTGAGGCATTGAGGATGATACCTAGGTTGTTTAACCTTGGTGGTCATGGACTTTGCCTATCTATTTTTTTTTTAATAAAGCTTTTTATTTGCAAAACATATGAGTGACCTTTCAACATTGACCTTTGCAAAAAAACTTTTTTTTCCCAAGCTTTTCCTTTCCTTCCCCCCACCCCCCACCCCTAGATGACAGGTAATCTAATACATGCTAGATAGGATAAATGATATGATAAATACAATACATGTATACATATCTACACAGTTATCTTACTGCACAAGAAACATCAGATCTAGAAAGAGAAGAAGAAAAAAAAACAATCTAAGAAGGAAAACAGAATGCATGGAAATATTCACAGAAAGCGTTAAAATGCTGTGTTATGGTTCACTCTCAGTTCCCACAGGCCTCTCTCTGGATGTATATGACTATCTTCATCGCAGCACAACTGGTTTGAATCACATCATTGTTGAGGAGAACCATGTCCATCAAAATTCATCATCGTATAGTCTTGTTGCTGTGTATAATGTTCTCCTGGTTCTGCTGATTTCACTCAGCATCAGTTCATGCAAGTCTCTCCAATCCTCTCTAAAATCCTCCTGTTGGTCATTTCTTACAGAACAATAATATTCCATAACATTCATATACCATAATTTATTCAGCCATTCTCCAATTGATGGGCATCTTTTCAATTTCCAGTTTCTTGCCACTACAAAAAGGGCTGCCATAAACATTTTTGCACATGTGGGTCCCTTTCCCTCCTTTAAAATCTCTTTGGGATATAGGCCCAGTAGAAACACTGCTGGGTCAAAGGGTATGCACTGTTTGATAACTTTTTGAGCATAGCTCCAAATTGCTCTCCAGAATGGTTGGATCCGTTCACAGTTCCACCAACAATGTATCAGTGTCCCAGTTTTCCCACATCCCCTCCAACAGCTATCATTATCATTTCCTGTCATTTTAGCCAATCTGACAGGTGTGTAGTGGTATCTCAGAGTTGTCTTAATTTGCATTTCTCTGATCAATAGTGACTTGGAGCACCTTTTCATGTGACCGGAAATAGTTTCAATTTCTTCCTCTGAAAATTGTCTGTTCATATCTTTTGACCATTTGTCAATTGGAGAATGGCTTGAATTCTTATATATTTGAGTCAATTCTCTATATATTTTAGAAATGAGGCCTTTATCAGAACCTTTGGATGTAAAAATATTTTCCCAGTTTACTGCTACCCTTCTAATCTTGTCTGCATTCATTTTGTTTGTACAAAAACTTTTCAACTTGATATAGTCAAACTTATCTATTTTGTGATTAATGATGACCTCTAGTTCTTCTTTGGTCACAAATTCCTTCCCCCTCCACAGGTCTGAGAGGTAAACCATCCTACATTGTTCTAATTTGTTTATAATATCATTCTTTATGCCTAGATCGACTTTGACTATCTAATTTCTGAATGACTAAAAGGATGATAGGGCCCTTTATAGTATTAGAGAAGTTTGAAAGGAGGGAGAGTGTTTTTTTAGGAAAGATAAATGAGTTCAGATTTTGATATTTTGAGTTGAAGATGTCAATAGGATATCAATTTAGAGATATCTAATAGGCAATTTGAGAGAGTCTAGAAGTTTTGGAGAGAGATTAGGCCTAGTTAAATAGATGTAAGAGCTTTCAAAATGGAAATGAGAATTGAATCCATGGGAGCTGATAAGATTACCAAGTGAAATAAAGGAGAAGAGGGTCTTGAATAGAGCCTTCGAGGACATCCATAGTTAGGTGGCATGACTTGGATGAAAATCTAGAAAAGGAAACTGAGAAAGAGTGGTCAAACAGATAAGAGGAGAACTAGCAGAGAGCAGTGTTTCAGAAACCTAAAGAACAAAAGGAGAAGAGAGTGAGTGGAAGTATAAAGGTTGAACAGAGGACAAGAAGGATGAGGACTGAGAGAATAAGGACCATTATATTTGGTAATTTATCTTATACAAATTAGCTTAGCTCCTCCCTACCAAAAGATAGCTACACACACACACACACACACACACACACACACACATACACACACCATCTATTATTTAAGAGACATTAGGTTCTTCCCATCAAATATTTGTTATACCAAAGGCCATCATAGCTAGTGAATGGAGATTAAATCTATTTTAAAAATAGCATACAGAAATTTGAGATCTACATGGTAGAATATACTAGAATATGTTCAAGAGTACATGAACACTTTAGCTGGGAGAGAGATAAGATCTTAATTTAAATTACAAGAAAAATCTCAACAGATGTGACCTCCTTTCTACATTCTCTAAAAATTGGAGGTCTGAATAGTTTGGACAACTGCCATTCAAAGTCTTTCTCTTTCCATATTCTCCCTAGAACTTCTGTCTCCATGTCTGTGAGGAATGATTGGAATCAGCTCTTACATTGGTCACATTCAGCATTATCCCTATCATTCAAGAGTAACATCTCCCTAACATATACAGCGGAATACAAAGCCACTTTAAACTTAGAAGACAAGTAACATCTCATATGAGTCTTACCGTAACCCTGTGAAGTGAGTGGGTAATATAGGTATTTATCCCTATTTTATAGAATAGAAGCAGAACATGCTGATCATTAGTGACATTAGATTTGTTTCATTTTAGCCTAGGTGAGATAGGAAGACCCAATTAAAAATAAATCCTCCCCATACAAAAAATATCCAGAAGATGGCAGCTTATGGAGAAAGAATACAAAGAGCACATTAAGGTCCTAGTAGAATAGCTATATTACAATTCTTAATGGACTAAATCTGGCAAGGAGTGCTAAGAACAACAAAAATGATTTTTAAAGGTAAATTGACAAAAAAGGATCATATGAACTTTGACTAATCTATGAGTTCTTCATTTTTTCTCTTATTCCAGACACATAACAAATATTTACTTGTTGACTGAGTTTTTGAGGTGGATAGGACAATAGTACAGATGACAGAGAGAAGGCAGAACTACTCAGCTTTTACTTTACTTCTGTTTTCTCTGCCAAAGAAAATGATTGTTTTACTGGGGAAAAAGAATGGTTAATAGAGATTTAAAACCTCAGATAAGTAAGGACAAATTAAGAAAGCACCTAGTTGTTTTTGAATCCAGGTAGATTACATCGAAGGGTATGAAAGAATTGGTAGATGTAATTGCTTAATTTGGGGCAGCCAGATGATACAGTGGATAGAATACAGGCCTTCAGTCATGAAGAATCATTCTAGGGAGTTCAAATCCACTTATAATTGGGAGACTCTGGGAAAGTCATTTAACCCTGTTGGCTTCAGTATCCTCAGCTGTAAAATGAAATGGAGAAAGAAATGGCAATACACCTCAGTATTTTGCCAAGAAGAATCTCAAATGGGATCACAAAGAAATGAAATTGCTGAGTCACAGCATCAATGAAAGATCATAAAGAATGGAAAAAATGAGACTAGATTGGAGAAAGGCAAATGTACTAATTTTCAAAAAGAAGAAGAGAATAGAGTCTGCTAACAATAAGTAAGTGAGCTTAACTTAATTCCTGGCAAAATTCCAGCACACGAAATCAAAGGAATGGTTACTAAGCATCATGAAAAGGAATTAAGGATCACAATGAGCCTGAATGGTTTCAATAAGAAAAGATCATGCTAGACTAAATTTCCTTTTTTAATTGTATATTTAGACAGATATATTAAAAAAATACTGCAACTGTAACTGATCTGGGTTTTAGCAAAGCATTTGACAAAGTCTCTCATGTGAATAAGATAGTGATATATTTGCTAGAAAATAATATAGTTAAATTGATTTTCAATTGATTGAATGACTCATAGAGGAGACATTAATGTTTTATAGCCACATGGAAGATAGTGTTTAGTTGAGCTTTTCATATATATACTTGGCCCTGAATTATCTGGCATTTTTTTTATCAAAGATTTGGACAAATAGATCACACCTTTATCAAATTTGCATGTGTAGAAAGTTGGTAAGGATAGCTAAGGTCACTGTGTGACAGTCAGGAGGTAAAAAAT
Organism: Myrmecobius fasciatus; assembly: GCA_023553655.1. NCBI lineage: Eukaryota > Metazoa > Chordata > Mammalia > Dasyuromorphia > Myrmecobiidae > Myrmecobius > Myrmecobius fasciatus. The sequence goes on along the minus strand of JAJPUD010006849.1, from coordinate 33,065 downwards.
ATTTAACAGGCTAAAGCACTGGGCTAAAGTAAGTCAGTTCACATTGTAAATGTACAGTCAACTTCATATATTAGGTAGGGACCTCTACATGACAGTTTCAGAAAGATCTTGGCATTTTAGAAAATTTTTTTCTTATTTAATATTTTATTCCCTCTCCCCTCTCCCTCAATTACATGTAAAAACAATTTTAACAATTTTATCTCTTTCCCTTCTTATTTTCCTATATGGTAAAACAGATTGTTACACTCAACTGAGTTTATCTATTAGAGTAAGGTTCACTTACTGATTAGACACTGATTCAGTAACCCTGAGGCCTCCTCCTGGTTTTCTGGAACCAGTTTTGCGTTGACTTATCCTGTACTGGGCTACACTCTATTCTCACTCTGCTATAACAAACCCTTCCTGTAACCTTTTAAGTTGTCTTGAACTAAAAAATCCTTTCACTCCATTTTTGTGTGTGTGTGTGTATTCTGTTGCTCTAGATTTTTTTTTAGAGTCATTATTAAAAATATTTGGAAGGGTTTGGAAGAAAGCTCACATGCTTCCCTGCCTTTACTCCTCTGTATCGATTGTGCCTCCTATTTTAAAGGCTTGAAGTTATGATTCCACAATGCATTATGGTGATCAAAAAAAGCTAATGCAATACTAGGCTCCAATAACAATAGAAAATGTATCCAGAAGAAATGTCAACAATGTTAACATAGGAGTCAAACAAAACAAAACGAAACAAAACAAAACTTGGTGTATCCAAGGATAGCGTTCAAAAGTCATACACTGTGCAGAAGGTACTACTGGTCCTGTTTCTTTTTTTTTTTTTATTAAAGCTTTTTATTTGCATAACATATCTATGGGCAATTCCTCAACACTGATCCTTACAAAGCTTTCTGTTACAAATTTTCCCCCCAGTTCCCTCCCCTCCCCTAGATGGCAGGAAGTCCACTGCATGTTAATAATGTTAAAATACCTGACAAGTTGAATATATGTATACATATTTCCATAGTTATCTTGCTGTGCAAGAACAATTGTATCTACATGAACAAAAAATATTTGAGAAAGGAAACCCAATGCAAGCAAACATCTATAGCATGAAAATGATATGTTGTGGTCCAAATTTCATATCTCTCTCTCTGGGTATATATGGCTTTCTTCACTGAACAAATGGAACTGGTTTGAGACATTTCATTGTTGAAGAGAGCTGTGTCCATCAGAGTTGATCATTATATAGTATTGTTGTTGCCATGCATATTGATATTCTGGTTCTGCTTGTTTCACTCAGCATCAGTTCATGCAAGTCTCTCCAGGCCTCTCTGAAATCGTCCTGCTGGTCATTTCTTACAGAACAATAATATTCCATAACATTCATATACCATAATTTATTCAGCCACTCTCCAATTGATGGGCATCCATTCAGTTTCCAGTTTCTAGCCACTACAAAAAGGGCTGCCACAAACATTCTTGTACATGTGGGTCCCTTTCCCTCCTCTAAGATTTCTTTGGGATATAATCCCAATAGAAACACTGCTGGGTCAAAGGGTATGCACAGTTTGATAACTTTTTAAGCATAGCTACAAATTGCTCTCCAGAATGGTTGGATCCATTCACAGTTCCACCAACAATGTATCAGTATCCCAGCTTTCCCACATTCCCTCCAACATTCATCATTATCTTTTCCTGTCATTTTAGCCAATCTGACAGGTGTGTAGTGGTACCTCAAAGTTGTCTTAATTTGCATTTCTCTGATCAATAGTGATTTGGAGCACCTTTTCATATGACTACAAATAGTGTTAGTTTCATCATCTGAAAATTGTTCATATCCCTTGACCATTTATCTGTTGAAGGGTGGCTTGAATTCTTATAAATATGAGACAATTCTCTATATATTTTAGAAATGAGGCCTTTATCTGAACCCTTTAATGTAAAGATGATTTTCTAATTTGATGCTTCCCTCCTAATCTTCTCTGCATTAGTTTTGTTTGTACAGAAACTTTTTAACTTAATATAGTCAAAATTATCTATGTGCTATTCAATAAAGAGTTCCAGTTCTTATTTGGACATAAATTTATTCCATCTCCACAGGTCTGAGAGGTAAACTATCCTATGTTCCTCTAATTTGCTTACAAAATCACTCTTTATATCTAGATCATGAATCCATTTAGATCTTTTCTTGGTATGTGATGTTAGGTGTGGGTCAAGGCCTAATTTCTTCCGCACTAGTTTCCAATTTTCCCAGCAGTTTTTGCCAAATAGTGAGTACTTATCCCAAAAGCTGGGGTCTTTGGGTTTATCAAACACTAAATTGCTAAAGTTATTGCCTAGATTGTCCTGATATCCTATCCTATGCCACTGACTGACTACTCTATTTCTTAGCCAGTACCAAATGGTTTTGATGACTGCTGCTTTATAATATAGTTTTAGATCTGGTACTGCAAGGCCACCTTTATCTGCCTTTTTTTTTCATTAATTCCCTTGAAATTCTTGACCTTTTGTTCTTCCAAATGAACTTTGCTACTATTTTTTCTAGATCTGTAAAATAATTTCTTGGGAGTTTGATTGGTATGGCACTAAATAAGTTAATTAGTTTATGTAGTATTGTCATTTTTATTATATTCACTCAGCCTACCCATGAACACTTACTGTTTTTCCAATTGACTAGGTCTGATTTTATTTGTGTGGAAAGTGTTTTGTAGTTTATTTCGCATAGATTCTGACTTTTCCTTGGCAGATAGATTCCCAAATATTTTATATCATCATCCGTTATTTTGAATAGAATTTCTTTTTGGATCTCTTGCTGCTGAACTTTGTTGGTAATATCTAAAAATGCTGATGATTTATGTGGATTTATTTTGAATCCTGCAACTTTGCTAACATTGTGAATTGTTTCTAGCAGTTTTTTTAGTTGAGTCTCTAGGGTTCTCTAAGTATACCATTATGTCACCTGCAAAGAGTGATAATTTGATTTCCTCATTACCTACTCTAATCCCTTTTATCTCTTTTTCTTCTCTTATTGCCAAAGGTAACATTTCTAATACAATATTAAATAGTAACGGTGACAGTGGGCACCCTTGTTTCACTCCTGATCTTTTTGGGAATGGTTCTAGTTTATTTCCATTACACATGATGCTTGCTGATGGTTTTAAGTAGATGCTACTGATCATTTTAAGGAAAAGCCCATTTATTCCTATACTCTCTAGTGTTTTTAATAGGAATGGGTGCTGGATTTTATCAAAGGCTTTTTCTGCATCTATTGAGACAATCATATGGTTTTTTTTAGTTGGGTTATTAACATAATTGATTATGCTGATAGTTTTCCTAATATTGAAGCAGCCCTGCATTCCTGGTATAAATCCTACTTGGTCATAGTGTACTATCTTGGGGATGACTTTCTAAAATCTCATTGCTAATATCTTATTTAAAATTTTTGCATCAATAGTCACTAAGGAAATTGGTCTATAGTTTTCTTTCTTTGTTTTCACCCTACTTGGTTTAGCTATCAGCACCATATCGGTATCATAGAAGGAATTTGGTAGTATACCTTCTGTCCCTATTTTTTCAAATAGTCTGCATAGTATTGTAATTAATTGTTCTTTGAATGTTGGGTAGAATTCACATGTAAAACCATCTGGCCCTGGAGATTTTTTCGTAGGGAGTTGATTAATAGCTTGTTCTATTTCTTTTTCTAAAATGGGGCTATTTAAATAATTTATTTCCTCTTCTGTTAACCTGGGCAATCTACATTTTTGTAGATATTCCTCCATTTCATTTAGATTATCAAATTTACTGGCATAAAGTTGGGCAAAGTAACTCTTAATTATTACTCTAATTTCCTCTTCATTGGAGGAAAGTTCTCCCTTATCATTTTTGAGACTAACAATTTGATTTTCCTCTTTCCTTTTTCTTATCAAATTAACTAAAGGCTTATCTATTTTGTTGGTTTTTTCATAAAACCAACTCTTAGTTTTATTTATTAATTCAATAGTTTTCTTATTTTCAATTTTATTAATCTCCCCTTTTATTTTTAGAATTTCCAATTTGGTATTTAATTGAGGGTTTTTAATTCATTCTTTTTCTAGTTTTTTTTTTAATAATAAACCCAATTCGTTGACGTTTTCTTTCTCTATTTTATGCAAGTAAGCATCTAGAGATATAAAATTGCCCCTTATAACCGCTTTGGCCGTATCCCACAAATTTTGGTATGTTGTCTCCTTATTGTCATTCTCCTGGATGAAATTATTGATTGTGTCTATGATTTGCTCTTTCACCCATTCATTCTTCAGGATTAGATTATTTAATTTCCAATTAACTTTTGGTTTATTTTCTCCTGGCCTTATATTGCATGTGATTTTTATTGCATCATGATCTGAAAAAGATGCATTTACTATTTCTGCCTTTCTGCATTTGATTTTGAGGTTTTTATGCCCAATTTTTTTATAAGTTCCATGAACCACTGAGAAAAATGCAAACTCCCTACTATCTCCATTCAATATTTTCCAAAGATCTATCATACCTAACTTTTCTAACAATTGGTTTACCTCCCTAGTTTCTTTCTTATTTATTTTGTGGTTTGATTTATCTAATTCCAAGAGAGCAAGGTTGTAATCCCCTCTAGTATAATTTTGCTGTCTATTTCTTCATGCATCTCTCTTAATTTCTCCTCTAGGAATTTGGATGCTATACCACTTGGTGCATATGTATTTAGTATTGATAATGCTACATTATTTATGGTACCCTTTAATAAAATATAGTTTCCTTCCTTATCTCTTTTGATTAGATCTATCTTTGCTTTTACTTGATTTGATATCAGGATTGCTACCCCTGCTTTCTTTTGTTCACCTGAAGCATAATAGGTTGTGCTCCAGCCTTTTACCTTCACCCTGTATGTGCCATTATGCTTTAGATGTGTTTCTTGTAGACAACATATTGTTGGATTTTGGTTTTTAATCCAGTCTGCTATCTGCTTCCGGTTTATGGGAGAGTTAATCCCATTCATATTCACAGTTAGAATAACTAATTCTGTATTTCCTGTCATCTTATTTACCCAAGTTATGTTTTTCCCTTTCCTTTCCCCTTTCTCCCTTTGCCCCTCAGTATTTTGCTTTTGATTACCCCCTTTCACAAACAATCCTCCCCCCTTTAGAGTCTCTCCCCCCTTTTTTTTTACTCCTTTCCCCTGATTCTTCTTATTTCCCTTCTACCAGTCTATCCCTCTCTTTTCCTCCTTTCCCTCTCACTTTCCTATAAGGAAGAACAAGTTTCTCTTTGAAATCAAATGTTCCTGATATACACTTTTAGAGCCCCATCTGATGTGAGTAAGAT
>JAJPUD010006849.1:984-19322 GCA_023553655.1 Myrmecobius fasciatus | reverse complement strand
ATGGTGTCTCAGGCACAGTAGCTGTGTGTCCTTGGCAAATCACTTGATTCCTCTTAGCCTTAGTTTCTCCATCTGCAAAGTAGATATAATAATAGCACCAACTAAAATATTTTTGTGAGGATTAAATTAAATAATACATATAAGGCACATTTGAATCATCTTCATTATTATTTTTTGAAGCAAGAACAAGTGGAAGCATAAGGCCAAATGAATAGGTCTAGGAAGCTAGGTAGTTTAGTGTGGTAGTCAAACTCAAATAGAAATTGGAGAACCTAAGGATCACTGTGGCCACATAGTTATTTAGAACAACACATATTAATATTCTATATCTTCTATTGTATCTTTATTTTGTTAAATATTGCCTAATTACATTTTAATCTAGTTGGACTTTGAACTAGGGAGTGGCTAGATCTTTGATACTTTTGATGTAGTGGATAGAAAGTTGAACTGGGAGGCAGGAAAAGAGGATAATAATAGTAGCTCTCTCACAAGATTGTTGTTAGGATCAGCTGAAATAATGTATGTAAAAGAGCTTTGCACTATATAAATGCAATTATTGTTGATGATGATAGTGATGATTATGAATGAAGAGAATAATAATGATAATGATGATAGTGGTGGTGGTGATAGTGATAATGGTGATGATGATATTAGTAGTGATAATGATGTTGGTGAGGATGATGATGATGACCTATGAAACAGAGACCAGGCTGGATTGTGGTAGAAAGTGAGATAGAAAGGTAGTCTGGAGGCACATCATGAAGACGCTTCAGTGATGTATGGAGTTTGACTGTATTCAATAGGTTATAGAGGTCTGTGAAATTTTTTGAGAAGAGAAATGAACTAATCACTGGCAGCATTTTATGAAGATTAAATTATAGTAATGATCTGGTTAGCACACAAACTGAAGGCAACCTGCAAGAGACAGGGAATTTGATTAAGTCAAATGACCAGCTGGCTGTTCTCTATTAAGAATAAGTGTTGAGGAATGTGTTAAGTTCTAGGTGACACTGACAATTGGAGCACATATGAAGTAAGGCAACCAAGCAGGAGTGGCCAGCAGAGGTGGCATTTTAAATTGTAACATGAGCAATATGAGGACCTAGGGATATTTAGAGTAGAGAGGAAAGAAATTAGGTAGGCATTAGCTTCATGTATTTTTAGGGCGATCATGCTTATGAGGTTCTTTGACTCAGAGTGGAGAACTAGGACAAGTGGTAAAGTTAAAAAGAATCCAATCCAGCATGATATAGTGGATAAAATCCAAGACTTGGAGTCAGGAAAATAAGTATAGATCCTATCTGAGACACTTAGCTACAAATGCCTATGTTTAAGAGCTATTGCAGTTTTATCATAAGATCAACAATTTAGAGCTGGATGGAACCTTAGCAGCCACTTTAATTTTATAAATAAGGATGTAGAAGCCCACAAAGATAAAATGACTTGCCTAAAATCACACAGGTAGTGAGAGAGGTAAAGTTTGAAACTCAAGTTCTTGTTATTGTTTTTTGTTTCTTCATCTGCTAGCAAAGGGCCTGACATGTAATAAACGCTTAATAATTGCTTTTTTTTCAAAAAATAAATTTTATTTTCAATTAACTAGCATGTATTTTCTTTCCTTTAATAGATCCCATTAGGAAAATCATTTAATTTTTTTGAGTTTTGGTTTCCTCACCTAAAAAGGTGATGATAATAACTACAATTATCTTTATCATCATCATCATCATCATCATTGTAATACTCAACATAATTTCTAACAATTGCAGCCATTGAAAAATGAAGTGAATTACTTTGTAAGGTAATGGGTTTCTTGTTATTATTAGTGGTCTTTACACTAAACCTGGGATCACTAGTTGGGATATTACAATACAGGGAAGGATCTCTACATAAAGTAGGAAGTTGGACTAGAAAACATCCAAGATCCATTTCTGCTCTCATATTTGCTTTCAAGTAATAAGTACTGGATTGCATTGGCCACCACCACCAGTTACAAAATTTGGCTATTATGCTCACATACTTCTGAATGATTTTTGTGTGAATTGAAATTCTTGGATGCTTTCTTGTTTGATGTTTGAGATCCAGTGGAGTTATTTTTGTCAATTCTGGTTCAATGGAACTTGAAAGCTTTTTAATGCTTTGTTATATCTTCCCATTTCCAGTTTTTTGGGAGAGAATTTACTTTTATGTAGCCTCTAAAGACTTCCCAGTGAATTAATTTAGGAATAAACAAAGCACCAGAAAGCACTCAGATTTCTAAATAGGGATTTACTTCTTATTGACCAATATCTATCTACACTCTGACTAATAAAATGTCAGCCCTAATCAGTTAAGCTGACATTCCTAATAACTGAAAGTCAGTTATAAGGGCTTGGATAACGGGTGATGCTCTTGTGCTTTGGTGATTTTGTGTCAGCCACCAGTTAAATGAAGCAGGGCTGTGTTCTTGCTCCCATGCTTTTTAGAATGATGATTTCAGTGAAATTGTCAGATGCTTTCAAAGAAGATGAAAATGGCATCAAGGTCAGCTTCTGCATTGGCATTAAATTATTTAACTTGAAAAAGCTGCAAGCCAACACTAAAATGGAGGGAGAGTTAGTGCATGACTTTTTTAAACAGATGATTGCAATGCAACCTCTGAGATTGAAATGTAACAGAGTATGGATCAATTTCTTTTTTCTTAAGTAAACTGCAAAACATTCAAGCTCCACTCCCGATAATGCATCTCCAGTGGACTGGTCACATTGATTGAATGCCAAAACATTTGCTTAAAAGACTATTTTACAAAGAACTCAGGTCAGAAGAAGCAATGCAAGGACACTCAAGGTCTTTCTAAAGAACTTCAGAATTAATTGAGATATTGGAAGAGGACTACCCAGCATAGGTGTCTACATCAGAGAAAGTTCTGTGCTCTATGAACAAAGCAGAATTAAAGTAGCTCAGAAGAAACTTGGTCCTCTTTGAGCATGCAGAATAAGAATCAACCAATGGAAAGGTAAAAGATTTGTCTGGCAAGGATTGCTTTTGTATGTATACGTGGAGACAGTGACAAGTTAATCTGCAAAAGAAGTGGTTGAAAAGTGATGCAGAGGAGGTATTAGTTTTGTAATAACTGGCTTTTATTTCACAAGGTATTTGAAAGAAGTATGTTCAGATCAATCCTCTGACAGAAAGGAAATATTTTGACCAAAACAAAACAAACAAAACAAAACTCCTTGGAATGTAATTTTGAACTATTTTTCTTCCAAAGCATAATTCTTCATAATGGCATACCTCACTCCTTATGGAATTAAAAGCAGAATGCCCTGAGTAATAAGCACAATTGCAGAGCATTTTGGAAAATAAGCAATATCATCCAGAATTGGTTGTAAATGAAGGAGGGTCTATTACCTAGTAGGAAACACATGGAAAAGCTTTATAATTAGAAAGCTTATTAAAAGTATTCTAAAGTTTTAGATAGAGTGAGAAGTGAGATGAAGAGAGAGCATGTGACAGGAAATAATGGAAAGTCCACAGAGGAGAGAATATAGAATGGGAGGGAAGCCCTGTAGAAAGAACATAGACAATGTGGTCTGGTACAAAGCCAACTAGATTATAAGAGTCAGCCTTTGTTTATGTCCTATTTCTGATATTTATTGTTGGTGATCTTGGGCAAACCAATTTCTCTGAGCCTCAGTTTTTTCCCCTTGAAATGTAGAATTAACATCTCCCCTATTGATTTTACAGTGAGATTCTGAGACTCTGATGGGAGTAATGTATATGGACTGCTTTTTTATTATAACCATATACCTCTATGCAATTAGAAGTTTTTTATCATTGAAAGAGACTTATTTTATTTTTTTTTAAATAAAAGGTTTGTTTTATTTGTAAATTATGTACAGAATGCTTTCTCATATTACCATGGGGGAAGTGGATGGGAAGGGAAAGAACAGCCACCATTTCCCAACTTGGGCTGTCTCCTTTCCTCTGCTGGAGAAAACCATTCCTCTCTGAACCCGATGTACAGAGTTTGGATTTCCTAAGTTGGAAGTTAAAGGACAGAATTGGGAGCTAAACAAAATTGTGTTGCATCATTACTGATTGGCCTATCTTAAGGAAATAACTGCTAACTCTGAATCCTAAAGAAATCTTCTGGTACAACTTTATGAAAATTAAGGAATATAGCTTAAGTTTCAAGAGTCATGAGTTATGTGTTCATTTCATCCTAGAGTAAAATTCATAAATAGTTACTTAATTGTGCATCACCTGACATTTTGGTCTTTCATTTTCATCTCTTCTGCCATGTCTAACAGTAAGAAGCTCTACAGCGCTCAAAAATGCCATTATTCTAACTACATCTTTGACAACTATCAAAAAGGAATAAAAGCTACTTACTGCCAGAATATTCATTAAATGGATAAAATTGTTAAATATATGTATTAGTGACTTAAGATTGTACCAAAAAAAAAAGTTAGTAGTCTATAAAATAAAAAACTGAATAGAATTGCCTGGACATCAAATAGATCTCAGCAAACTCATTTAAAGCCTACTGCAAACACTATACGTATGTTTTGGTGATCAGCCAACATAGAAAATCCAACCACTTGCACAGACTCAGTCCCCACATAGAGTACATTTATGATTTTTCCGATGAAGGTCGGGCTGGTTCCTCGTCGTCCTCGTCTCCCTCCTCCTCTTCCTCCTCTTCACAATCTCCATCTGTTTGCTGTTCGAGTTCCTCTTTTGTGGTCATTTCAAAATCGTTCCCATTGCCACTACTGTGCTGGTATCGGTCGTCCTCCCGCCTGTCACTGTCTGTGTCGGAATGCCGCTCTCCACCCGAGCCCTCGGTTCCATTATTTCCTAGAGTTCCTATTTTCCCCTCATCGTCTTCCTTTTTCTCACTGTCTGATTTTTCTTCACTGTCAGATTTCTGTTGTTTTTTGGCCTCCGATTTCTCATCTTTCTTTAAGTCTGCTTTTGGTCCTTTGTATTCATGTGTGTAGAGAGGCCTGAAGGAGTCGATGAAGCCCACGTCAGCGGTCAGATTCGGTAGGAACCAGAAATGGTGTCTTCCTCCAGTAATGAGCCAAATGATAAGGAACAGTATGCAGCCAGCAATGGCAAGCAGAAGAATGCTGGCTACAAAGCAGCCCGCTCCTACACTGAGGTAATAAACACTCGCATCTCCGCTGGCCACAAAGGGAAGAGGGTTGCAGCAATGACTGCAATCACATTAATTAGTCCCATGGCAAATGTTTTAAAGTGGACAGGGTCATAGATCCACACATATACCTCATTTCCATCCAAGAACACTTGATCTTCATGTGGTTCAAGTTTGAATTTTTTCTTGGCTTCTTTCTTTTTAGGTGTCCCTGGTGTTTCCTCCTTTTTTTGACTCTTCTTTTTCGCCATCTTTTTTTTTTCTCTCTCCTTCTTATCCTTTTCATCCTTTAGACTTTCTTTCTTGCTTCTTTTTTCTTCCTCTTTCCCACTTTCTGCTTTTCCTTTTCCTTTTTCTTTCTTTGTGTCTTTGTCAAGTTTCACTTTCATTACTTTTAATGCTCGATGAAAGAACTGTTTCTTTAACAGTCTGTTACAGTAGTCAACAACAGACTCTCGGGTTGTAAACAAAGCTTCTTCTCCTTTCTTGGCCTTTGCCCATTTGGAATCCAAGAGGCAATCAACTGCTTTTGAAGCAATAAAATAATCAACCCAGTGACCCGTCATATTTGTGGATTTTGTGGGACAATTGAAGCGGAGATATTTGGCCACTGCCTTTTCCTCTTTGGATGGTTCACCAACTTCCTGGATCCGCTTCTTGTGCCTCCTGCGCTCTGCCATGTTTGCTGCTCCTCCGGCTCCCTCTCGAAAGAGACTTATTTTGATGATGTCTAGTATAGCAATGAAGATGATTCCAGTAAAAGGGACACTATCTAAAGCTTTAGGAATGTATTAGGATAGAAGTTAAGGATGTGTGGTTTTATTAGTATTGGGAACTCCTTAGAGGAAGAAACTCTTTTTACCGATAAAGGTTGACATCTTCTCTGCAATTTAAGTCTTATTAGAGAGTTCCCTAGAATAGTGCATCAAACTCAAATAGAAGTAGGGCCACTAAATGGTATATAGGAATCCCTGAAGGCTCATACTGACTTAGAAAACTAGATATTGATATTATCAATTTTTTATCATATTCTTATTTTGTTAAATATTTTCTAATTACATTTTAATGAAGAATTATAGTAAATCTCTGGCTTGGAGCATTAAGAGTTAGTTATCTATTCCTCAAGGAAATAGACATTACCAAGAGAAAAGAAAAGGGAGAAAGAACTAGAGTAGCAAATAAAAAGGAAACATGAAAATTCTAATTCTGAATGTTTTTTTTTAAATCAGAGTTTGTGATCAGGATAGTGGCAGATGTAGGGAATTCCAGTTAGCATAACATAATTAAATAGTAAGCTTGGAATCATGAAACCTGAGTTTTGAATCTACTTCACTTGCTATATTAATCTCCCTAGTGGGGGTTAGGGATACTGATATTTGCCCCAGCTTTGGATAGAGGAAAATGCTCTGCAAATCTTAAAATAGTACATAAATTAAGTTATTATTAGAGTCATGAAAATTCAAGAAAGTTCACATATGGAGATAATTAGGTTGGGGGTCTTAGCTCTAGGAGATTTGTTTCTATCCCCTGCAGGGAGTTGGGAGGTCTGGAAACCCAAAAGGAACACCCAACAACCCAGGTAGGTTCCTATCACTATGTCTAAGAAATAGTTATTCAGGTCATATGATTGGGGATGGATTAAGTGGATTATCACTGACACCTGAAGAATGTTTTTTGTATCTCAACACAATCCCAGGACTAAATAATCTATTAGCAGATTTTTGTTAGCAAGGAACCAACAAATACTAAAAGACTTTTTGCTTATTGTTATTATTTTAAACATGTACAGTTGGACCTCAAGGCAAAGAAAGCTCTTCAGTTTCACTTTAATGTTAAATTATTAAGACTTTACAGCCTTTGTTTAGGTGGTTTTGATGCTGGCTAAGTAAATGATGAATTTTATCAAATGTAGGTTAGGTACTGCTACCTTTCTATATGACAGAGGACAATGTGTTTGTTCACATTTTCCATTATGGTTTTCTATCTATGCAAAGTAAGTTTCTTTATTTATTTTGCTTCATCATGAACACATGGGGAAGAGGGCAATTGAACTCTTTCCACATGCCTGAATTTTGTAGTGACTGAGACATTATTGTTGCTCTTATTTGAATCCCCATTCTCCTTGACTTTTCTGTATCACTTAGTGAGTTCTGCTTGTCTCCTCCTTTGACTTCTTTGTCTCAGATCTTTCTGCTATTGACTCATCACCCTCATATGAGCCCATTCATGAGTATTACTTGAGGTTCTAACCTCACACAGTACAAAAAATTCACAGGTTCATATATTTAGAGTTAGAAGGTAACTTAGATGGCATATCCAGTCTTCTCTTCATATAGATGAAGAATATGGAACCCATAGAATGCAAGTCAGTTGTCCATAGTCACAGAGATTTGAACCCAAAAATTCTGATCCCCAAATTCCAGGGTACCATGCTGCTTTTTTTTTCTGGACTGAGAATTAGAAATTCCATGTTTCATTCCTAGTTTTGCTAGTAGCTAGCTAGCTGTGTGACCTTGGGCAAGATAGTGCAATAGAGTAAAAAATACAATAAAATGGAAACAAATGCCTGTTATGTGTATAGCAAATGGTGATAGTATGCTAACCTTATCCTTTCCTCTTTTAGCATGTTTTTGCTACAGTTATCTTTCCCCTTGAAATGTTTTTCTGGAGCTTGAGAATTGTGGCTGGGTGAGATATTTGCTAGTGAAAAGCCTTTTCTTTCTTTTTTCCTTTCAGTTTATTCTTTATTTACTTTTAACACTTAAAATAATTTGAGTTCCGAACTCTCTTGCCTTGCCCACTACCCTCCCCATTGTGAAGGCAAGAAATTTGTAATTATTTTGGATCAGAATAGCTGTCTTTAACAGTTAATCATTCTTATAATATTGTCATTATGTACAATATTCTCCTGATTCTGCTCACTTCTCTTTGCATGACTTCACATAAATCCAGGTTTTTCTGAAAACATTCTGCTCATCATTTCTTATAGTACAAAATTATTCTTCATAACCATACACCACAACTTGTTTAGTCATTCCCAATTGATGAGTATACCCTCAACTTTTAATTCTTTGCCAACAAAAAGAGTTGCTATACATATTTTTGTACAAATAGATTATTTTCTTTTTTCTTTAATCTCTTTGGGATACAGGCTTAGTAATGATATTACTAGGTCGAAGAGTAGACACAGTTTATAGAACTTTAGGTGTAGTTACAAATTGTTCTTCAGAGTAATTGGATTGGCTCACAACTAGATCAGGAGTTCACCAGTGTTCTATTTTTCCCACATGCCCTCCAACATTTGTCATTTTTCTTTTCTGCCATGTTAAACAATCTGATCAGTGTGAGGTGGTATCTCAGAGTTGTTTTAATTTTTATTTCTCTAATTAACAGACATACAAAATATTTTTCATGTGATTATTGATAGCTTTAATTTTTTTCTTCTGAAAACTGCCTGTTCATATCCTTTCATCATATCCTTTCAACTGGGAAATGGCTGCTTTAAAAGATAAATTTGTCTCAGTTCCTCATATTTAAAGACCCTTTCTTTTTTTCATCATGACAGGAAACCCTATAATCACCCTCAGAAGACCCCCCCCCCCAGATGTGTGGAAGCCACAACGCTCTGATTCCCCGCTCCAGCTCCCGGCCCTGGTCTCCCTGTGCTGCAGTCTGGATTTGGCAAACACCCTCTTGCCCAATTAAAACAGACCTGTTTTAAAGTTCTTCCAGGGTTTCTTCTTCTAGAAATGTGTTGTCCTCCAGATATTGTGGATGCTTTGACTTCAAAACCAGTCTAGAGGCTTCATTTGCTGTTGGTATGAGGGAAGGTTAGAGGAGGTTACAGAGAATTGTGTCTGATATTTTGGCTCCATCCCTGGAAGTTCTCTTAAAGACTCTTTCTAAATCTGAAGCACACTGCTAGTATGTGGATTCTCATGTTCTCTTTGTGACTATGTCAATTCCATGAATCTCTTATACTACATACTCATACTATCGAGCTATATAAAAATATACTAGAAATTAGGTAACAAGGAAATAGTGTAGAACTTAGAGAAGAGAGTAATCCTACAGAGTGGATCACAGTGCTCAAACTGTGCAATTAATAAGTAACCAATGATTCTTTTTGCTGGTTTTCTTTTTTTTAGTCTACAAATATTTATTTATTTATTTATTTTTAATTTTATTTTATTTGAAAAACAAATGTATGGGTAATTCTTCAACATTAACCCTTACATAGCTTTCTGTTACAAATTTTCCCCCCTACTCCCCACCACTCCCCTAGATGGCAGGATATCCACTACATGTTAATTATATTAAAATACTTGACAAGTCGAATACATGTATACATATTTCCAAACTTATCATTGTTGTGCAAAAAAAATTGTATCTACATGACAGACATATCAGATAAAGGAAACACAATGTAAGCAAACATCAATCAAGAGTATGAGAATGTTATGTTGTGGTCCACATTTCACATCCCTCTCTCTGGGTGTATATGGCTCTCTTCACCGAACAATTGGAAGTGGTTTGAAACATTTCATTGTTGAAGAGAGCCATGTACATCAGAATTGATCGTCATATAGTATTGTTGTTGCCGTGTATAATGATCTCCTGGTTCCGCTCATTTCACTCATCTGCTGGTTTTCTAAAGGAGTTATCCATTTGGAGATTTTGGTTGGTCAGTCATATCTGCTGATCCATATCTAAGGGCTTGCAGAGCCTGAGGCAAATGCCTCCATATATATATATGTGTGTGTGTATATATATATATGTATATATGTATATATATACATATATATATATACACACACATATTTGGTGGTCTTTATGGTACCTTGCAAATTAGCCTAAGTACCATATATAAGGTAAAAATGACACTATAGGGAGTGAATGTAAGAAAGAATTTGGTAATGAAAATTATATTATATAGAATATATCTGAGAGTATCCTGGTCAAGGTTAATAGAGGAGAGAAAAAGACCTAGAACTATTTGGTAGTGACTGAAACAAAAGTCAATCAGTCAATGAATATTTATTAAATATTTATGGCTATATTTTAGGTATGTTAATATGTACTAGAGATATAAAGAAAGGTAAAAGACAGTCCCTTCCCTCAAGGAATTCATAGACTAAGAGGGTAGGGGTGGGACAAATGCAAACAATTATTTACAAACAATTTATATACAGGATAAATTGGAAATAATCAACTAGATTAAGGAGGATCAAGAAAAGCTTCTTGTAGAAGGTGGGACTTTAGATCAGACTTGAAGGGAGCCAGAAGGGAAAAGGCATTCCCATTCCCAAGAGGGAAAGGGCATTCCATGCATGAGGAATAGTTAGTGAAAATGCCCAGAATTTGGGGACAGTATTTTTTTTTTTTTTGTACAAAGAATAGCAAGAAGGTTAGTGTCACTGGATTGAACTTTGTGTGTGGAGGAGGAGAGAGGAGTAAGAAGATTGAAAAGAAGATGGAATAGATTATTAAGGGTTTTGATGAAAGGTCAGAGAATTTTATATTAATTGGGGAGGTGATAGAGCCACTTGAGTCTGTTGACTCTGTGTATATGCATATTGTCTGTGTGTCAGATTTGCCACTGTCATAAAGTGTCAGATGGATTTCAGAGTTAAATGGTTCATAGATTGGAGTGGAGAGAGACTTGTGATAAGGAGACAAGCTGCTATTGCAATAGTAGGTATGGAACATGATTTTTTTGATATATTGGTTAATTTTGCTAAATTGTTTTTTCTCCTTTTTAAAAATTATTTTTATGAGGTAACTCTCTGATAAGGAAATACTGAGAAATGTAGGTGACATAAAAATCCCAACTGTTCCTAAATATTTATAGCTGCACTTTTTGTAGAAACAGAGAAATGGAAACACAAAATCTATCAATTGGAAGTATGATTCAATAAGTTGTGATACATTGATGTAACAGAATATTACTAGGTTGTAAAAAATGAAGAATATTAAGACTTCAAAGAAATATGGAAAAATTTATATGAACTGATGCAAAGTGAAGTAGAAGGATCCAGAAAAAGAAAGAGCACTGCAAAGTAAATGGAAAGAACAACCATAACAAAATAACTCAAAGACATAAATAATAGTTAAAAATAAAAGAAAATTGTATTTATTTTGGTCATTGATTTACTTGGGGTCTGTGATTAGCAAAGGAATCTATAGGTGAAAGAGAATGGATATTCTAATCATTTTCTTCATATAATGCCTAATTGCCTTCCAGAACAGTTAGAATAATTTTTTGTTCCACTAACAGTAAAAGTGTAATAGTTATTACACTTTCCTCAACTCTTCCAACATTTGATATTTTCCATGTTTTGTTCATTTCCTGAGCATGAGTTAAAACTTCTGAGTTATTTGGATTCAAGTCAGAGAGGACTCAAGAATACAGATTTAAGTTAAACGCAGTATGCATTTAAGACCTAGTATATAGGCTAGATATGGTTTCTCTTGGCTTCCATAACTTCTAAAGATCTCTTTCTTGGAATGCAAGTGTTATTGGGTATGTATAGCAGGATAATTATGTTGAATCTGAGAAATAATATTTTCTTGGCCCTTGATGATATCATATAGCTTGTTGGGTTTAGGGTGTCACATTAGCATTTCATTTGAATCACTGATAATCTCATATGCTTAAATAAGACAACCTTTGATTCAGTTAAGGGGAATAAGAATTAGGTTAAGATAAACAAGTTGAATTGTACAAGGAGGCCAGAAGGATTCTAATTTATAGAGAATGATTATACATTTTGTGCCATTTGTCTGAATGATTTCACTTATACACACACAATTGAAAAGAACCTAAAGCAAAAGGATAGCAAAGACAGAATTGTTTTAAAACATTCAAAGCTGTTTGGAGAACAATAGATGGACAAATATAGAAGAAAACTCTCAGACATCTTATACATACACCAGTATTGACCTATGCTGTTTTACCATAGAAGACTATGACTGTCAGAAGCTATTTGCATTACCAACAGAGGATCTAGTGACAGTGAGACTCACTTCCATT
The DNA here is from genome assembly GCA_023553655.1 of Myrmecobius fasciatus. Taxonomy (NCBI): domain Eukaryota; kingdom Metazoa; phylum Chordata; class Mammalia; order Dasyuromorphia; family Myrmecobiidae; genus Myrmecobius; species Myrmecobius fasciatus. Next base: position 7,149 of record JAJPUD010006849.1, on the reverse strand, counting down.
CTGCATATTTGTAGCTTTGAATTGGGTATTTTCACTGGCTATCCCTTATCTCTAATTCCTGGCTTTACTTCCTTCCTTCAAGTCCCAGTTAAAATCTTATAATCCATAGGAAATCTTTTCTAACCCTATTTAACGCTACTTCCTTCTCTAGGTTGATTATCTCTAATTGACCTTATATATATATATATTTTGTCTCTTCAGAGTTGATTTCATATAGTTTCCTCCATTAAACTGTGAGCTCTTGACAGTAGCTTTTTTGCTCTCCTTTGTATCTTCAGTTCTAGCACAAAGCCTGGCAAAAGCAAGTGCTTAATAAATATTTGTTGACTGACTGATTTTACTATAAAGTTGAAGGATTTTTTATGTTATACAAAATTACAGCTGGAGGTGGGAGTCCAGATGGTGGAGTAAAAGGTAGGAACTTGCTCAAGCTCTCCCCCAAATCTTTTAAAATACTTTTGAATAATGTTGCTAAACAAATTTTAGAGCATCAGAAACCACAAACAGAGTAGAACAATTTTTCAGTAAAGGTAGGACTTGTGTGTTGCTTTGCCCATACTCAGATCCAGTAGTCCTGGCTCACCATCCTAGGGCAAGGAGGAGCACTACCATAATAGTACTTATAGCCAGAGTGGATTGCAGATCCTTTTCACAGTTCCAGGGCAGAAAAGAATGCTTGTGGTCACTCACAGAACAGAGCATAGGCCAGGAGAGTAGTAAACACATGCATCTTTGACTTATATGTGTAGATAGATAGATAGAAAATAGATAGATATAGATATATATTATAAATTACAAGTGTGGATTGATAATCTACTGACATATTTTGACTAGTGCCAAGTTAGATGCTGTTTGCTCAATATGAGTGGCAGCATTAGTCGAGTATGAATAGGCAGTTAAGTGACAAAATACATAGAGTGTTGGATCAGGATTCAGGAGGACCTGAGTTCAAATCTTTTCATAAACACTTATTAACTTGACCCTGGGGCAAGACAATATAAATGTAAAATGAAGATAATAATAGTACTTAATCCCAAGAGTTATTGTAAGGTTCAAATGAGATAATAAATGTAAATCACTTTGAAAAGTGCTATATAGGTGCTTATACTAACAACTAGGGAAGAAAAATATGACTTGAATGCTTGACATCGAAGCTATGGTAATATCAAATGAAGGAATGAAAGCTATATGTGATAGCCAGGGGAAAAGGTTACTATCAAATAGAGAAACAACTCAGAGTTTGGGACTTTCTTCCATCCAGCAGCATATGTGAAGCTTGTGTTATGGTATCAAACTGGCCTCAGTTATCTGTGGAGAACCAGTGAGGAGAACAAGATGACTAATGAGAAATTGTGGGAAGTGACAGAAGCCAATAAGCAAGGCAGTGATACTAAGAGACTTTAAATTAGATCTAAGTTATTGAGAAAATATAAATTCAATTTGAATTTTAATAGTGTAAATTGGCTAAAGCTTTGGGGGGAGAAAGGGGGAGAGGAAAAGGGAGAGAGGGAGGAGAGAAAAGGAGGGAGAGAGGGAAGAAAAAAGGGGAAGAGAGAGAGAGAGAGAGAGAGAGAGAGAGAGAGAGAGAGAGCGAGCATTACTATTTGAGACAAGCCCCAGAAGCGGATGTGCAGGCTGACAATGACCGTCATTTTTTTTTCCTCCTGGCATACACCACATGCCATATTTGAAAGGAAAGGCATAGCCAGAAGGGGAAAGACTTGCTAGGGACATTCATTCCATATAGATGGATGGGGAACAAGTCTCTAAGACTTAGTGGTCAAAGCCTAAACCTGAAGGATGATTGGAATCTTTATCTTCCTTGATTACTGATGCACCTTGTGGTCAAATTACTATCATTAAACCACATAGGGTCGATTACAAAGCCTTCCAGTAGAGAACATGCTAATAGAGAACTCCCTCCAGTCTGTTACCACTGTGTTAAACAATAGTATTTTAATATAATCTTTCCACTAGGTTTAACCTCACCTAGCTAAGATTATCTTGGGAGATTTGCCTTTCTAAAATCAGTATCTGCATCCTAGGCATTTCTCTAATTTACCAGTCTTAGTAAGTATCAATAAAAGAAATGAAGTTAGTTTGGCATAACTTTTTTCTTAAGTGAACATGCAATGGTTTCTAATTACTATCTTTATTTTCCAAGTTTTCACAAAATATCTATTTATTGATCTCCTGGTATTTTGTTAGAGATTTACATCAAACATACTGCTTTGTGATTTCTGAAATCTTCCTTTCCCCAGATTTTGGAAACAAAGACAACAGCTCTCCATTTTGCCATGATTTCATCAAGATTATATAGAGTGGCTACAAGATCATATCTTCAAGTTCTTTCAATCCCAGGGACATAATTAATCTGTGCCTAGAGAATAGAAGCCATTTGCATCAGCCAGATACCCTATTATTATAAACAAGACTAAGGACACTAATAATGCCTTTTGTTCACATGACACTTTCTGGTTTTCAAAGAACTTTTGGAAATTGTGCATCTCTTTTGATCTTCAAAATATCCCTGTGAGGTGGAACAACTCTCTTCTAATTTTTTTATCTTCATTTTGAGAATCATTCTGCTTCTTGGAGAAGATGCAAGTGATCTAGGATTTCTGTTATTCTGCTTTCTCTCCATTATTTGCTAACTTTGTTCTATCTTCTTTATAGCATTTTTCCTCTTTGATTAAATCCTTTACAGGATTATATCATCTCAGTTCCTAAAGCATAGGTCATAACTGAACAAGAATCAATCAACAAACATTTATTAAACTTCTACTACATGCCAGGCCTTGTGCAAAGGAGTTGGAAAATTTAAGAATGAAACAATTAGCCTTCCTCTTGAGGAGTTTACATGTTATACCTACTATGTGGTCATGCAACCTTTGACCAGACTTTTTTTTTTTTTTTTGCTTTTTGCTGAGGCAATTGAGGTTAAGTGACTTGCCCAGGGTCACACAGCTAGGAAGTGTCTGAGACCAGATTTGAACCCAGGTCCTCCTGACTTCAGGGCTGGTGCTCTATCCACTGCGCCACCTAGCTGCCCCTGACCAGACTTCTAATGAGGGAATCCATAATCTCCTAAGGCAGGTCCATGCTACTTTTGTCAAAGTGTAATTGTGAGGAAACATTGACTTTGGAATGAAGGATAGACTCTTTAGTTTGGAATACAAAAAGCCTATACAATCTGTCACATTCCATCTTTAGCTCCTGCAATTTAGTCTATATTTTTTTAAATATGACTTTCTGATAGTTCTCAAATATTTCCTGCCTTTGCACCTTTGCTCATGATGTTCTTACAATGCCTAGATCATAATTGGTGTTTGATAAATATTTATTGACTGACTGCCTCTCTATCTACTGGAATAGTACACTGAAGACCTAACTGCCTTCATGAAACTTTACTTGGTATTAAACAATATGTGTGACCTTTGTTGGACCCCTCCAACATTTTGTAGAGCTTTTATTGCTCTTATTATGTGTTGGCACATAATGTAGATACATATTTTGTCTTAGGCTGAACTTGAGTCTGGAGAGGTCCGACCAAGGGCCAAGAAATGCAAGTTGGAGTCTCTAGACATGGACAATGCCAACTTCTTGAGTGACAGTTCCCAGGATGACTCTAATGAAGCACCTGCAGAGTGCCGTTGATAACATCCTCAACTTCCAGGAGGTGGCTCCTCAGCTTTTGGGCTGTACTTCAGGTGGCCCTTCATACTCTCACCTCTGCCACCAATTTCTGTTTACCAAAAGTCATGACTCTATGGTAACTAGCTTTATTACAAGAGAAAGGAATGGGCATGTGGAACTGCCTATCCAAGTACAAAGGAGCTTACAATACAGGCAGAGCCTTGGGTTTTTATGCATTATAGTAAAAAGGGAAGTCATAGGGGAAGGAAAAATAACTAGTCCCCTCCTAGAGGGAGAAAAAGGGTGGAGAAAGGGAGGGACATGAGTAAGCAGTATGACAGGAATAGCATTATTTTCTCTTGGGAACTGCTAGATAGAAAGATAGGAAGGCCTGCTTATCTACAAAGGTCCCAACTGCACAATTTATCAGCCCGGTTCAGACTGACTAGTACCTTTTTTTGTAGCTAGTTTAGCTCTCAAAGGCACACTGAGGGTTCAGTTAGGATTAGAAGCAGCAAATTATGTCAGCTCAGGAGGGCTTCATCCTTGATTTGTTCAGGACCTTCTGTATACTCTGGGTCCAATCAAAAATATGGCAATTCAAGAATTCAGGTTAAGTTGGCTTAAGGATCACAGATGGTAAATTCTTTAAGGGGTATAGAAGATATTTTATATCTGACAAGTGAACAAATTAATTATCTTGAATATAGTATAGCCTTCTGTACTTTACTGATGGAGGCCTTTTATCTTATCTTATTTTATTTTCATTTTGGCAAATGCAAATGTAATAACAATAATGTTTGTACACCAGACTTGTGATTTTCTTAGAGAACTCCTGAGAAAGAAATTCTCTCTACTAATGGATATTAGCACTTAGTCCAGAACTCATTGTTTTGGTTATCTGAGATACTGGAAGGTTAAATGATACCTCCAGGGTATCAATAGTCATTCAATAAATAACAAATTTATTAAATGTCTACTCTGTACCAGGCATTGTGCTAAGTTCTGGGGATACAAAAAGAGGCAAAAGACAATCCCTCAAGTAGTTCACAATTCAATAGGGGAAACAACATGCAAAGAAATATTTATGAAAAAGTTCTATATAGGAGAAATAGAAAATAATCAACATAAGGAAGGTATTGGAATTGAGGAATTGGAGAAGGTGGGGTTTTAGTTGAGATTTAAAGGAAGTCAAGGAAGCTAGTAGGTGGAGATGAGGAGGGAGAGCACTGGATTAGAGTATATGTGAGGGAATAAGGTAGAAAGGGACAGCTAGGTGACAGTAGATAGAACACTGAACTTGGAATCAGTAAGAATCATCTTCCTGAGTTCTAATCTGAAAGCCAGATTACTAGCTGAGTGACCCTGGGCAACTCACTTAATCCTTTGTGCCTCAGTTTCCTCATTTATAAAATAAGCTGGAGAAGGAATGACAAGATCATATTTTTGCCAAGAAAACTTCAAGTAGGATCACAAAGAACTGAAAATGACTGAACAACAAAAGAATAAGAAGACTGGAAAGGTAAGAGAGGGTAAAGTTATGATAGACAATACCAAGTAGGCTTTTGGATTAGATACTGGAAGTGATAGAGAGCCATTGGAGTTTCTTGGGTAAGAGGGTGATATGATCCTACTTGTGTTTTAGAAAAATCACTGGTGGAGCATGATTTGGAAGGGGGAAAGAATTGAGCCAGGGAGACCAAGCTGTGTAGGTTATTGTAGTAATCTAGATGTGAGTAATCCAGAGTAATCCAGATCCTTGTGAATAAGAACCTCTACTAGAATAATGGCAGTATTAGAGAAGAGAAGGGAGCAAATATGAGAGATGTAACAATGATAATATCAGTAGGCCTTGACATCTTATTGGATATGGAAGGGTGAGAGATGGTGAGGACTAGAAGATGATACCTATATTGTAAATCTGAGGGAAGTGGGAAGATAGTATTGTCCTCAGCAGTAATAGAATAGGTAAAGGGTAGGTGGGTTTAAGATGATATGTTGAGTTTAAGATATGTAATGGACATCCAGTTTGAGATATCTGGAAGGCTTTTGAAGATGTAAGACTAGAAGGTAGATTTGGGGCAGGAATAAGTAGATTTGAGAATTATCAACATAGAAATAATAGCTAAACCTATGGGACTTGGTTAAATCATCAACTGAAGTTTTCTTCAGAGGAAAAGAAAAAAAGGGTCCAGGACAGAATCATAAGGGACCACCTATGGGTTGAAGGGTATAATCTGGATGAGGATTCCATCAAAGAAAACTGAGAAGAAATGGTCTAGTAGGTAGGAGGAGACTCAGGAGAGTGTGCTTTCCAGAAAACCTAGAGAGAAGAGATTATAAAACAGGAGAGAGTAATTAGCAGTGTCAAAGGTAGAAGAAAGAATGAGGACTGAAAAAAGGTCATTGGATCTGTCAATTAAGAGATCATTGCTAACTGTGCAGAGAGAGATGTGAACCAAAATCTTAATAATTCAAAACTATTTTAATAAATGTCTAAAGCAGAGTTTAAATTTAGGTCTTCCAAAC
>JAJPUD010006848.1:90698-111037 GCA_023553655.1 Myrmecobius fasciatus | reverse complement strand
ATAGATAGATAGATAGATAGATAGATAGATAGATAGATAGATAGATATAGGTATAGGCATAGGTATAGGCTAAAAAATAGTATGCATACTAAAGATACAGCATTTATTTTAATGAAATAGTATATTCTACCTTTTATAGACCATATCTGCAACCCTGTTTTAATTCAGTGTGTCACATTTTGGCATTTATGTAGGTAAAATGGCATGTGTTCATATGAGGGCATTCAGGCTTATGAGAAGGGGAGTGGAAAACATACCATATCAGCATTGTTTGAAAGATTTCAGTCTCATAATCACAAATTTCAGAGAATATTCTTTGAAGATACGAAGTGGGTCAGAAAATTTTAGGTGTCCAGATTTCCCCCACAAATAGAACAAAGTTGTAACTCAGAGTGAACATAGACTGGTGAAAAAAAAACAAACAAGACTTGTGGCAGAACATAAGACCTATTGGGACAACCAAAAAAGACTAGAAAAAAGACCCCAGGCCAGGATTTAATCAGTGTGAAGTGCAAACCCCTCTGGGCTAACTGGGTAGAAATAGCCAGCAGGACTCCTGGGGCTAGCTGGGGCCATGGAAACTTTCACCTTCTGGACAGCTTGTGAAGTCAGGATATGACTTCAGGAAGACTGAGGGAATCTCTGCTGGTAAGGAAGTGTTGAGACATCCCTGGGCCAGAAGAAACCAGCTCTCCCCAGAGTTGACTGCAGAGGTAGTGGGGTGGGGACACTGCTGGCTATAGGCACTTGCAGGAATTGGGGTGGGTGGGCTCTTGGTTTGGGATTCCAGGTGAGAGAAGAGAGCTGAAGTGAAGCTAAAGGCACCTATCCCTTTCTTTCTCCTACAGAATTAGAGTTGCTTACACTAATAGTCCTCATTTAAAAAAAAAAAAAAAAAAGAAAGAACAAAGAAGAAAAAACCCAACCATAGAAACTTACAGTGAGAACAGGGAAGACCAGGGGTTCAACTTCAGTGGAAGACACCAAAGTAAAAAACAAAATAAAATAAACTAAAACTTCTAATCCAAAGATTACTGTTGAATGGGTCCCCATCCAGAGAGCATTTATAGAAGACATTGAGGAAAAACTAAAAAATAAAATAAGAACTATCCAAGAAAAACAAGATTTTGAAAGAAAGTTAACCAACTAGAAAAGGAGTACAGAGTCTTAAATGAGAAAAGCTCTTTGAAAATTAGAATTAGGCAAGGGTAAGCCAGTGAAGAGACCAAGAAATAACAAAACATAATTATGAATTTAAAACTGAATAGGACAGGGCAGCTAGGTGGCGCAGTGGTTAGAGCACCAGCCCTGAAGTCAGGAGGACCTGAGTTCAAATCTGGTCTCAGACACTTCCTAGCTGTGTGACCCTGGGCAACACTTAACCCCAATTGCCTCAGCAAAAAGCAAAAAATAAAAAAAAATAAATAAAACTGAATAGGACTTAAGAGGTCATAGTCATTTTATAAATAAGGAACTTAGGGTCCAGAAAGGTTAAAAATTTATCCAAGTTCACATAGTCACAGCTGGAATTCAGCTGTGTGATCAGAAGCAAGTCACCTCCTTGCCTTTAGAGAAGGAAATGCCAGACAAGTCCAATGCCAAGAAAACTCTATAAACAGTTTGAGTGACAGACAGACAGATAAAGACAAAAAGACAGAAACAGAAAGATTGAGAGATTTTCTCATGTGAAGACTTGTTCTGTTTAGTTCCAAAGAGTAGATTTAATAGGTAGGAAGTTAAGAGAAATTCGCTGGTTCAATGTAGTAATAGCCACAACAACAGAAACCCACTTCCTAAATATTAGGGTTATATAGGGATAGAATGTGATAGCTAAAATGTGAGTTCTGGTATAGGACTTGGAGGAGAATCTTTTGAAATCTTCAAGAACAGACTAGATGACTACTTATCAGCAAAGATTTAGAAGGGATTCTTGCTCAGATGTAAGTTAGGTTAAATGACCAATGAGGTTCTTCCCTTCCCTGAAACTCTGGGATTAAATTGAATGAGGTCTTTAAGCCCATCAGAATCCAGATAATCCTCTTCTACATATTTTTAAGTTTAAGAACAAATTGATTAAATTATAGGTTGGACTGGATAGCCACCTAAGTGGCTAAGATGTCTTCCAAATTCTGAGATTTTTTGATCTTTTGGGTAGATGAAGGAACTATTCCTACAGTTTTTCCCATCTACTTGCCTAAATTGTCTAGAAGTATAATGTCAAGTTCTGGTAGTTCCTACTAGATTGAAAAAAAAAAAGTTTTAGACACAGGCTTAGTGATAGTTATTTAAAAACTTGCCTAAGCTGAGAAATATTCAGTTGCTAGGTGTTGGTCACATCATTTCATTACTTGCATAAATGGAATAGGAAGTTACTTGAACCATTATCATAGAATCAGAACAAAGAGTTAGTTTTCCATTTCTGAGGAGGAGGATAGCAAATGTAACAGGGGCAAAAATCTTTATCATATACTTAAACCTGATAATGTCATGCTATCCTTTTTTAGCATATTTTGGTGCTCTGTAGTCTAATAGTTCTAAAATTAACCAGTTTAAGTTAATCGGAGAGACAGCATAGTATGGTGGACATTGTGTTCAATTTGAAGTCAAAAACCCCTGAGTTTCATTACTAGACTTTTTGCCAAGTCACTTGAGTAGTGTCATTCAGGATTTTTTCTCTGCAAAGTAGAAATATTAACAGCACCAGTCTCTTGGAATTCTAAAGATTAAATGTGACAAAATATATGAAGTTTTTTATAAATCTCAACTATAGTCACTTTGGAAGTTCTCCTCTATACAATGAATAAATCATAGTGGAAAAGCAGACTTTGACTAATCAAACTACAACACTAAAAATATACCCAGGCTCCCTTGCTTTCATAAGGCAAGGACAGTGTGAGGTTTTTGTCAGCATGATGTCCCTCTGGCTTCATCAGTAGCATAGTTCAGTTCTGAAAGTCTCATATATTAAAAGAAATCTTTATCTTTGCTGTTTTTGTCATCTTCTGACACTACCTGAAAGGTCACCAATTATAAGGGTGCCTTAGGTCAGAGAAATTTCTGACTACTTCAAATTACCACAGAGTATGCCTCTGGGCTGGTTGGGTCTCATGACTATGCTTGGTTGCTGGGACCATATGATAGAGAGACAGTGGATACCAGTCAAAGTCCTGGTCTGAAAGTGTCCCCTTCCTGCTCTACCTATGATCTGAATACTTACAAAACAATTACTAATGTGCTGAATTAGCACGAACCAGATGTAAGCTATTAGATGTAAGCTATTAGACAAAATTAGTGATGCAGATTCCAAAGAGCTGCTTTCCATGCCAATGGCAAAAATTGCAGATATTAATTGCACTGCTTATAGTTTCAGCCTCTTCAGCTGAATGAGAGAGACATTTTTTAAAATTTCCCCAAGAGCATGATGCTTGAAGCAGAAACAGAGTCCATGACAGATTGACAAATAGGGCAGGTTTTTAAAACATGTTTTTGATGCCAGAATGTAAAATTAAAGGATAAGGGTTATATTTTCTTCTTCAATAGCAGTGCAACATTTTTATTTAAAAAAAATCAACATAAACATTTTTTCTAATACTTTACATTGACATTGCATTTTTAAGATTTCCTAACCTATATGTGTATAAAAACATATACTTTTTAAAGGATCTGTTACTTCTCTCTTTTGGATGTTACTTTCCTATCCAATTCATTACATGTATATTTGTGTATGTGTGTATATAAATATATATATATATGTATATATGTCTGTGTGTTTAGAGCAAAATACTTTCTCTCTCCCTCTCCTGATCTTCACAGCACATAGATAAGTAACCATAATAATTTTATAAAAATGATTTCTTAGGAAAAAAAAGAAGAAATTGGACACTAACAGTGGAGGGGGCAGAAACAGCTCTACAGAGGTACTGGCACTGAACTGATCCTTGAAGTAAGACCACAGTTTTAGGAAGGAGGTGCTGGATTTAGATCTCCTCTGAGACAAGGGCTAGAGCTCCTGCAAATAAATAGAAGTAGTATATGGTGGGGCTAATCAACATTCCATTTCCTGTTTCTGTACTGCTATAGTTTCCTATGTTGTGACCATGGAGTTTATGAAGAAGATTAAAATGAAACAGGAGCAGCTACATGGTGCAGGGATTACTGTGTTCGGCCTGAGTCAAGAATCTTCATCTTCCTAAATTCAAATCTTACCTCAGCTACTTATTAGCTGTTTGATCCTGGGCAAGTCACTTAACCCTGTTTGCCTCAGTTTCCTTGTCTGTAAAATGAGCTGGAGCAGGAAAGAGCAAACACCACAGTATCCTTTGCAAAGAAAATCCCAAAAAGTGTCACAAAGAGTTGGAGATGACTCAACAACAATAACAAACAATATAAAAGCCAGATTATGGTGGGCCTTAAATATTGAGCTAAATAATTTCTATTTTTTCCTAGGGAAAATGGGAAGTCACTAAAGAATAAGAAATGATAGGGTAAAACCTGTGCTTTAGCAAGAATATAAGCTTTATCAAATAGGAATTTCTTGGTGTTTTATATAATTTTTTGAGACAAAATTCAAAAATGAAAATGAATTCTATCAAGTTATTACTGACATGGTAATTTTGATATACACTTTGCAGTGTGAGACAATAACAAAATGTGGCTTGGTTTAGGGGCTCAAGTATGGCCGAGTACTGGGTGCACTTCATTTAAATTCTCAGCATGCTTCCTAAGTGTGTCAGTCAACCAGATATGTTTTTTTATTTAATATTGTATTTTTCCCTAGTTACATGTAAAATAATTTTTAACATTTGTTTTAAAAAACTTTTAATTTTAGATTCTCTCCCTGACACATATGAAGTTATATCTTCCTGCCTCTCCCCCAAACCCTACTCCCCCCAAAAAAAATCCTCAAGAAAAATAAAGTTAAAAAATGCTTCAATCTGTATTCAGACACAATCAATCTTTTTATCTGAGTAGGAATATCATTTTTTATCATGTCTCTCAGAGTAGTCTTGCATTGCTGAGATTAGCAAAGTCATTTACTGTTAATCATTCCACAATATTGCTATTACTTTGTATACTGTACATTTTCACTTTGCATCAGTTTGTGTAAGTCATTCCAGGTTTTTCTGAGAGCATCCTGCTTCTCATTTCTTATAGCACAATAATAGTTCGTGGTAATCATATACCACAATTCAGTCAGCCATTCCCTAATTGATGGGCATCCCTTCAATTCCCAATTCTTTGCTCTGAGAAAAGAGCTGCTATAACATATAGATCATTTTCTCTTTACTTTTATTTTATTTTTATCTTTTTTGGGATACATGCCTAATAAATGGTATTGTTAGGTGAATGGCTAATTCCAAATTGCTGAATCAGTTTATAATTCCATTAATAATTCATTAAAGTCTCATTTTTCTCACATTCACCCCAACATTTGTCATTTTTTCTGGCCCATTAGCCAATCTAATAGGTATATAAACAATCAGAATTGTTTTAATTTGCATTTCTCCCATAAATAGTAATTTTTGTATGGTGATAAATAGCTTGATTACATCTGAAAATTGTTCATATCTTTTGATCATATATCAATTGGGGAATGGATCTAATTTTTAAAAATTTGACTTAGTTCCTTTTATGTTTGAGAAATAAAACCTTCACCAGAGAAACTTGCCTCAAAATTCTTTTTGCAATGACTATTGATGAGTATTTCCTTCCATTTGTTTTATAGTTTCTCCTTTCACCCTGTTGTCCTAAAAATGTTTTGCTACTGATCATACTCTTCTCCAACATACCCTCCCTTCTATCACTCTTTCCCCCTTCCCCTACTACTTTCCTGCAGGATAAGGTAGATTTCTACATCCCAGTGAGAATGTATGTTATTCCCTCTTTGATCCAATTCTAAGAATAGGATTCACTCATTCCCCTTCTATTCCTCCTCCTTCCTTCCATTGTAAAAGCTTTTTCTTGTCTCTTTTAAGGCAGATAATTTATGCCATTCCACCTTTCCCTTTCCTTTTCTCGAAGTACATTTCTCTCTCACCCCTTAATTTTATTTTCTCAGAAAAAAAGAGCTTAGGCATCATCTTTCAAGAAATCATCAAGGAAAACTATCCTGATATTCTAGAACCAGAGGGTAAAATATAAACTGAAAGAATATGCCAATTACTTGCTGAATGAGATCTCCAAATGAAAATTCTCAGGAATATTACAGGCAAATTCTAGAACTCCTAGGTTAAGGAGAAAATATTGTAATAATTCAGAAAGAGTGAATTCAAGTTTGGTAGAGCCATAGTGAGGATAACACAAGATTCAGCAGCTTCCACAGTAAAAAACTGGAGGGCTTGGAATATGATATTCCAACCAAATATATATATATTGGTATATATGGAATGAGCTTTTTTTTTTCTATCTCAGAAATTTAACATTTCTTCTCTAATTAAGATCTTGATTTTAATTGTAACTAAATGTCAAGAAATCTTGGATCTTTCTTGTGTTGGATCCTTTGTGTTATCCTAATAACTATCTGGATATATGAATGGAATCACATGCTCTTTGTTGCTCCTGCATTTTAGAGAAAACAGAATGACTTAGCTACTGCTATTTAATAAATACACCAAATTACTTCCAAGTCTAAGCATATTTCACAGTATACAAATCCATCATTAAATAACCATTTTTAATGCAATCAGAAACTACCTATACTGAATTAACCAGAAAGTGGTAAATTTGAATGAAGAAAATGAAACTGATTGTTCAGATTGTCTTGCCAACAAGGTGATTTAAACTTTGGTCTTATCATGTTAGTTTAGTTGTTTGATTTAGTATTTAAAATATACTTTTATCCAATTTTTAAATCTCTTCTGACCATAAAAACCTGTTAAGAGAGAATGACTAGGGTTCGTATTTATAGATCATACATTATTTCATTTGATCTTTACTTTGCATATGTTCATCTAAACCATTCTATGTTTCTCTGTAATATTCGCCATACTTTTTCTTTCTTGGCTTTTTTTTTTTTTGCTGAGGCAATTGGGGTTAAGTGACTTGCCCAGGGTCACAAAGCTAGGAAATGTTAAGTGTCTGAGGTCAAATTTGAACTCACGTCCTCCTGATTTCAGGGCTGGCACTCTATCTACTGCACCACCTAACTGCCCCATATCTCTTGATCTTTACAACCACCGTGAAAGGATGGTTTCATTATTCCTCCCCATCAACAAAAACAAATGTTATATGGTTTTTCTTTCTTCAGAGTCTCACTTAATAGACAGTGTTCTTTTGTCAGGATCTTCAATTATCAAAAAGTCAAGTTGAACATTCAGTTTCTGAACTAAAAGGATGGAACAAGAAGAAGACCCAATGTATTTAGAATGTGAACCTTCTCTTGGGAATGATTAACTATGAAAAATATTCTTAATGTTTGTGAGAATCTGAAATTAAGTGTTGAGTTTTTTTTAATCACTCCTTTGATATACCAGATATTGTTGTTTTATTTATTAATGTGCCAAGAAAAAAAGAAAACTATGGAAGCATATTTAAAACCTATGTAGCTATGGTATATATTATTATAATTCTCTCTCTATATATGTGTGTGTGGATATATATATATAAATCTCTTTAAGAAAACTGAAAACATTAAAAATATTATTCTCTCTTATGTTCTTTTCTGACTTCTGGGGAAAGCCCTTTGGAAAAATTGTTATAGATCTAAAATGAAAAGACCTTTCTCAGGGAAATGTTTCATGTGATGGCTGAACTCGGATACACACCTGAAGCAATTGGCTCTAGGATCTATCAGGGAAATGCTTTCTTCCATTGAAAAGACAATACCCTTTCTTCCTCTGTTTAGGTAAATTCTCATTGTAGATTTTTGGTATGTGTCCCCCTAATACTTCCAAGGAAAGAATTCCTGTGGAATGAAATGGAATGTTAATTTTTTCCTTTAAAATTTCTACAGAGGCCACCATAAATATTTTTGTGGAAGAAAATCATGTGGAATATGTTACTTTGGACAAATTGTTTCTGGCAGATGACTCTAAATAACAGAGTATATTATTTATTAATTTTTTTGTTTGACAAAAGAATGCAAAAGACAAAAATGATTCAAATAAAGACAAAACAATGCTTGCTCTTAAGGAACTCCCATGTAAATAATTCTGTACTAATAAATATACAGATAATTGGAGATAATAATAGCAGAGATTGGGAAAGTCTTTTTTTTTTTTTTTTACAAGATGAGGTTTTTCCGGGAACCTGAAAGAAGCCAGGGAAGGCAGATGTTAAAGATGAGAAAGGAAAGAATTCCAAGCATAGAATACAGTCAATGAAAATCCCTAAATTTGGAAGATTATATCTTGTGTGAGGAATAGCAAAAAATTGGTATCATGGAACTCAGAATCTGTGTTGTCATATATTATATGTCATATCATGCAATATATATTCAAAATCTTTCAGTTCCATATCATGACTAATGAAGGAGAAAGAATGAGCCAAAGAAAAAGAATCTAAGAAATAAAAGATGTCATAGTTATCATATTATTTTGGAGTCTGAGTGATTGTAAAATGATTGGGGTTAGGGAGCTTCACTTTATTTCCATTCTCCTTTGCAAAGTGTTATATATCACCTGGCAAAAAGATAGATAAATCTAAGCAGGAAATCATTTTGTCTTTTTTCCCCTGAAGATCTTTGTCTTGGATACATAAATATAGTATCTTCCAGGAATACAGGGACCGTTTCTTAATTGTATTTTTATGTGCTGTAATGTCTAGCAGACTGTTTTGAATGTTGTGAATACTTAATAAATTACTACTGAATGAAGTTCAAACTTTTGATAAAAATTAAACTTTCTAGTAACAAGCTATAAATTTCTTAAAAAACTCACCATTATGAATCTTTAAATTCAGAGCCCATTAGAACCAAATGAAAGATTAAGATGAACAGATAATTTTCTCTGCTCCCTGTCCAAAATAAGTTCTTTCTCCATTATTTCAATTCAGCAAGGATTTACTAAGCACTTAAAGGGAATACTGCATGCATTGGGGATGGAAGGAATGGAATAATCCTTTCCCCCAAGCAAAATTCATTCTAGGAGGGAGGAATTATGTGTACTCAGATAAGCAAGTTCCCTCACTTCCACCTTCTGTCTCTCTCTCCTCCCCCCATCTCTCTCTCTCTCTCTTTCTCTCTCTCTGTCCCTCTCTCTCTCTGTCCCTCTCTCTCTTTCTGTTTTTGTTTCTTTATTTAACGAAACCTTTTTAACTCCCTCCAAGACAACATAGCATGATAAATCTGGTGTTAGGAAGGCTGACTCCACCTTTAACTCTTATAAATGACATTTGATGCATTATGTGCCTTGATGTTCCTCATCCTTAAAATAAGGAAGTTATGCCCAATAGCTTCTTAGATCCATTTCAGTTCTAAATCCATGATTTTATGTATGTTCAGATATTTATATATTTGTATTTGTTGTTCCAATAGTGCATGGGAGGCAGTATTATTTAGTGTACAGAAAACTGCCCTCATAATTGGAGAGAACTGCACTGAATTTTGAGAAGTGTGTGAAATCTTGGCAATGTCCAAGATCCACTAGGTAACTTTTTTAAGCTGCAAAACAGTGACAAATCTTATTGGTAAAGGACATTTCCTCTCAGGACTTTCCTATGTCAGTAAAATTACAGGTCTCTCTCAAAACAAATACTACAGCAAAACAGCAACAAACAAGCAAACAAATTGATGAAATAAGAGAAAGCCATTACACATTTAATTTTAGAAAATTTGTAAGGCCAGATGAAATTAATCCATGGATAAATCTAGTCTTTTGTGTGAACATTCCCTACTTTTGGTCTACACAAGCCAGACTCAGAATCAGATTGACCTGGATTCAATTCCCAACTGTAATATGCAGTAGCAATATGCCCTTAGGCAATTTTCCTTAACTTTTCAATGCCTCTAAGCAACTATCTTAGAATATAAATTGTAGAGCAGAAGTTCACCTGCATTAGCAGAGCATTCTGGAGAGTTCCATGTACCAGTAGCATCACAGATCCATGACAACAGCAACAAGAAGTGCAGCAGGCCTTGTGCCAGAGGAAATAATCATTCTAATCAGTGATGGGTCAATTTGGTCACCCTGCCCGTTAGGGACCTCTGGAGGGCTTTCACAATTGCAAGCCTTTTCTTCACTGAAGACATTTCTTTAGAATATAATGTGCTTTTCTGTCCTCTCTCCCTATAAATTATGATTATTTAATTTAGGTTTATTTTTTTATTTAGGAGTTTGCGAAGGCTAGGTCAGAGATGATAACTGAAGAAGTTCAACAGGATTAGAAACCAAGAAAAATCAATAAATGTGTAAACAAAATTATCTCAGATTGTTAGTAGATGATTTATTGCACATTTCAAGCCTCCTTTTTGTGTCCCTATTATGGGACACTGAAATTTTGTTGTTGTTGTTGTTGTTGTTACTAATATATGTTTTGCATATATAGAAAAGAATGAGGAATTTGCTTAACAGGTGAATTGAAATGATATTACTTTGCATGAGGCTGATTATTATTTTTTGCCTTACTTGGGTGTTATTGATTGGGGTGGATAAACATTGAGTCACAAAGCAGATTATATATCAGCACAGTAATTCTTCATCCTGTTTATTGAAAACAAGATTGAAATTGAAATGCCACACTCCATTATGAGGAACCAGAAGCTCATACAGTGGGGCATCCAAGAATAGTAAATTGGAAGTTCTCAGAAGAAAAAAAAATAAACATTCAAATAATTTGGTATATTACAATTGATTATTAGTTCTGGACATATAGTAGGCAAATACTGAATGATTAATTAGATCAAGTTTGAAATATTAATCTCAGTCACGATTCAATTCAGCACGGATTCATTAAGCTCCTAGTTTGCTTGAGATATAGAGTTGGATGGTGGGGATGTAAAGGTAAAAAAGGAAATAGTGCTAGCTTTCAAGGAATCTATATATTCTACTGGGAGAACACAATAGCATGCACAGATAAAGAAATGTAACAATAGCTAGCATTTATAGATTACTTTAGAGTTTGCAAAGCACCTTGCACATGTTAACTCACTTGATCCTTTCAACATACTTGAGAGATACAATTATACCCATTTTATAGATGAGCAAACTAAATCAAATGGAAAAAAAGTGACTTAGAGTCTTTGGACTTGACTTAAAGTCTAACTATCTCCAAGTCCAAGGTTCAATCCACTGTGCTACCGAGGCTGTCTGAAATTTAGTTCATAAGGTAGAGACTTCCCACCTGTAGGAATCAGAAGAGGCCTCAAGTTGGAGATGTCCATTGAGCTGTGATTGGAAGAAAGGCAGAAATTCTTATGAAGCAGAGAGGAGAGCTGAGAGTATTCCAGTCATTCAGCACACCTACACACACACACACACACACACACATCTCTCTCTCTTTCTCTCTCTCTCTCTCTCTCTACATATATATGTGTATATATATGTGTAAAACTATATACATGTGTCTATATATACATATACACACGTGGTATACACACATTTTATATACACACGCATATTGTATAGATGACATCCATAGAATATAGTATATATAGGAGATACGATATACAAAATATATTTACACATACACACATATGCTTGTATGTCTCTATATTGGTTGGTTGCTGTCTGTTCTTTTTTTTTCTTCCCTGAGGCAATTGGGGTTAAGTGACTTGCCCAGGGTCACACAGCTAGGGAATGTTAAATGTCTGAGTCCAGATGTGAACTCAGGTCCTCCTGACTCCAGGGCTGGTGCTCTAACCACTGCACCCCCTAGCTGCCCCATGTCCTCTGTTCTTGAAGAGGACCAGAATGACCTCACTCTGTGAGATTCCCATTGGCTGATCAGACCAACCTGAGCTCAGAGGGGCTGCCACAGGTTGGACACAAACAGCACACAAACATCTTGGGATGGCTTCTCTCACTTTGTGCATCTCCCATTTCTTCTCAGCCAACTCAGTTCTGATTTACTCATAGAGCAGAGCAGTGCAGCCGATGAGGACGCGTCATGCTGCCGTCCTCCCTGTCAATCAGTTCTAAAGTTCGGGGGAGACCTTGGAGAGTGACCCTGTGAGCCCCCTCCTTGCAGGGGCTTTCCCTCCAGCAGGCTTTTAGACCAGCGTGCATCTGGCCTTCGAGCAGGGGGCTGACGCACAGAGTTCTTGTGGAGTTGGAGTGTTTCGCAGTTGAGCTTCACAAAGTCCTCCGTGTCTGGTGTCTTCTCCTGCCTGGGCAGCTTCAGAATCTTCCTAAGACTATTCAAACGGAGGAGGTTCTCCGTTGCTTGTGCTAACTTTGGCCTAAGTCGACTCCAGGAGAACACAGGCCCTCCATCAGCCAGCACCGTCCGCATGTCAGCAATGGTCAAGCTGTGACTGCTGTGGAGGTCCGCTTACCTTGGCAGCATCCTTTCCAGGGATGGCCCCAATGTTAACCAGGTTGGCACATGCACTGCCAGAGCTAATTCAGTTTTGGGGAGCTCCAAATGAAGATGTGGGAGAGGAAAGCTGTTAGACTGACTACTACTGAAGGACTACAGAGCCCTCATGCTGACCTCACTATTGTGTGCCTGTGAAACCTGGGTAGCATAACAGTGCCATGTCGGGAAACTGAATGTCTCTGTCTCTGTCTATCTACCTGTGTGTGTTTCTCTGTGTGTATGTGTGTGTGTTCATCTATCTACCTGTGTGTGTATATTTATTTATGTATATATACATGTATGCATACAGACACACAATGAGAAAGGATCTGGCCTATCCTGGATAGAGAATAACCAATAGACCCGTTAACCTGGAACATGGAACATATGACAGCATTCCAGTAGTCTCACAAGGAGGGATCAGAGAGAGATTTTGGTCTCTGTTAACTTTGTGTCTATAAATGCTCCATTTCTTTTTTATCTATCTAGTCAGTAGGAAGAGTAAAGGAAATTAAAAAAAAAGAATAATTTCTGTGTGACTTAATATCAAAGGCATTTGAAACTGTCATTAAAAAAAGGGAAAAAAACCCAACTATTATCTCCGTTGATCTATGGATAGAATTTAAACCAACAGCAGAAGAGATGCCCTAAATAACATTCCTGCCTTATATAACAGATTATGAAAGCTATAGGGAGGGAAGGGAAAATATGTATTAATCATCATCAGCTTGAAAAAGACACCTCATTTTCTCCTAATTTCTAAAAGGAAAGAAGCAATAAAGCAAATACAAAACAAGTTCTCATTCACTTGTGATCTCATGCTTCCTGTCAAGTTTGATTTCTGCATATCTTAAGTGTTTCAGGCATGAGTAATGCCTTTTTCACATCTAGCTCAAGTAAACTGTCATAAGCAGGCAGATGCTTAGTACATTCAGATGATTTGATGATGAACTACTTTCTGACTCCAAAGTTGTATCAATCATAATTCTAAGTAGGAGACCTATAAAAATCTCTAAATGGAGACATTGGCAAGATATTTCCCTTCTCTGAGCCTCAGTTTCTTCACTTGCAAATTCTGGTTTAAAGACATTGTTTCCCTGGCTCCTGCCCACTTTTCCTTATTTTTATGTGTTGCCTTTGCCTTTTTGAGTATAAACCCCCAAAAGACAGGAACTACCTTTTTTTTATTTAACTTTTCTTTATGTCTGAAGTACATATAGCAGGGATTTAATAAATGAATGTTGCCTACATCCCTATAAAATGATGGCATTCAATTAATTTCAATAGACATTTATTAAGCATCTTTGGTATGTGATATACTATGTAGTGGTTTGGGGATTAAATAATAAAAATGAAGATGTTCTTGTTGTATTGGGATTCAGTTGTATATCTTCTAAGTTTCCTCTAACCTCTTCTTCCCCATTTCTAAATTCTGTGATTTATTGGAAAACACCAGCTTAGCATTCAAGAACATTAGGCTTTCCTGACATACTTCTCTTTCCTTTCCAGTCTTCTCATATCTTACTTCCTCCCTCCTCACATTCTGTTGTTCAGTGACAGTGGACTCTTTTTCTGTTCCTTAAATATAACATTCCACCTTTTCATTTCTGCTTCCTGGTTCCATGTCTCAGTTAAATTCCTACCTTCTACATGAATGCTTTTCTAATCTCCCTTAAGATTAGTACCTTTCCTCTCTTTATTATCTCCAATTTTATTCTGTATTTATATTTTCTGTTTGCACATAGTTTCCTGTTGTCTCTCCCATTAGACTGTGTAAGAGCTGGGACTGTTTTGTTTTTCTTTCTCCAGTACTTAGCATAGTGCCTGGAATAAAGGAAGCACTTAATACTTGCTTGTTAACTAGTGATTAATTCTTATTCTGTCCCTGGAAAACTCTGCAGCCAATCACTTACCATCTCTGTGCCTGTTTTTTCACTTTTTAAATGGAGGTAGTAGTACCTGCCCTACTACTTTACCAGATTATTTGTCAGAAGAAAAGGACCTTGCTTGTGTGAATGGATAATGCATTTTGGGAAGAAGTAAAGAATATGATAAGAAAGAGCTAGGAGAGATGTTGCTACCATTTAAATAAGGAGATAAAGAGGTGGTGAAGGTCAAATATAATGAGAATATGCTGTGGGCCCTTCTAACTCTTAATCCATGCAGCAAATGGAGGAAGAAGGCAAATCAAAGCAAACAAATAAAAAAAGAGGAAGAAGATAATGAAAAAAAGCAAATAATACAGAAAGTAATATATAGTTATACAGTCAATTGACATTTCTTAAGCTTTATTATGTGGCAGGTACCGTACTTAACAAGTAATAGTTACAGGAAGATATGATGGGGAGTAAGACAGGGCCAGAGAAGTAGGGATGGAAAAAAAAAAAGGGAAGAAGAAAGAAAGAGAAAACAAAAAGTCAATGATGATAATGTCAAAGAAGAAGATGACGATGATGATGATGATGATGATGATGATGATGATGATGATGATGATGATATAGGCTGATGTATATCATATATCAAACAACAAGATAATCCTTGGAAGGAAAAAGTCCCTATCAGTTTCCCTTCAGAAAGGAATGAGAAGATATTCTATGATTGTGTCCCAATTTATCAGTTCAATTGGCATGAAATCAAAGGGCAAATTGAAATTGAAGAGCTTTTTTGTGATTTTTTTTTTCAGATCTACAGAGAAATAGGATTTATTTTGGGGAAGCATAGTTAGAGAAATGCAAAGCAAAAATACAATACAAAATTAACAACAATGGCTCTGGAGTCAGACAACCTGCACTAAAACGCTACTTCCATAGTACCTACAAGATGCTTTTCATTTAGGAAGAGAGTATACTTTTATGCAAATATAGATCAAGAAATCCTCTGAGTGTGATATATAGTCAAAATATAGTTCCTTCCTTTAATGAGGTTTGAGCATTACTTCTGAAATAAAACAATATAACATATATTGTCTAAATGCTATATATTCACAGCTTTTGTTTATTAATAACATAACTAATATAATTTTGTGGATAGAGAGCCACAGTGATAATAATACCTAGCATTGACTGTTGACAATGATTGTAAAGTACTTTATAAATATTATTCATTTGATCCTGACACAAAACCGGTGAAGTAGGCTATCCCTATTTTACATATGAGGAAATTGAAGTAAACACAAATTAAGTGAAGTGTTCAAAGTCACAAAGTCCAGTAAATGAGATTAGATTTGAACTCAGATCTTTTTGATTTCAATTCTAGATTTCTATCCACATGTCCCCTCTCTACTATGGTTTCATCCATAATGCTTTCTTTTATTATGTTTTTTGAATATGGAAATTTTCTATTTAATTTTTGTTGTGCTTATAGTAGAGAAAAGGAGAATTTCTTCATAAGTAGTTTATTTTGGGGATCTATCAAACACTGGATTCTTGGAGTACATTATTATTGATTTTTTTTTGTCCAGTCTTTTCTAGGGATGTGATTTTAACCAATACCAAGTATATCTCACTTTTTACAAGTATTTATGTGTTTCTCTGAATTTCTCATATTTCTTACATTATACTTCCATCATAATTCATATATACAGATTGCTCAGCCATTCTTTAATAAATGGGCTCCAATTTTGTTTTAAGATTTTTCCTATGTTGGAGTGCTCCTATGAATATATTATCTTATTTGAACCTGTCTGTATTTGATTACATTCATGATATACACCAAAATGTTATAGAGGAATTATTACAGTCAGAGGTGCAAAGATCTAAATTGTTCTCCAAGTGATTGGTTCAATTAGCAGATTCAACAGTCTTCCCATTCTTCTTATAACATGGAGTTTTCTGTTTTTCACTGTCTTTTTGACAGTAGAGTTTTAAAAAGAAAAAAAAAACTCACTTGGAACTTGTAATGATATAAACTCATTGCTACTTTCTCATATTTAACACTTTGTACCAAATACAAGTCTTTCTGATGTTCCTCCTGTTTTTTATTACAAGTATCAAAAGACATCTTCTTGGATCAGAGGGGAAAAAAAATCACAGACTTTCTACATAGCCAAAACCTCAAAGAATTTAAATATGTATGTGTTAAAAACTAAAAGGATATTTAAATTCCATCTACAAGAAGCATTTCCTGATCTCCTTTAGAGTTATAGTCTTTTCTGTAAGATTATCTCTAATTTGTAAATGGAATGCAAGGTACATGGATAAAACCAAATTACCATTACATAGACTTATTAGGGCTGACAGTCCTCTAATAAGACATACTAATCAATGTTCAAAATCAAATTTTATTGATTATTTGATTATTAAAACATCAAACCTTCTACAAACTAAGCACTAACCTGATTCCTAAAGGTCCTAGTAAGTATATCTCATGCTATTGCTCATGACAAGATTTTCTCCATGCCCAAACTGAGGCCATGTGATTTTCTTTAAGGGGGCATTCTGCCAAGTTGCTCCATCAATCAGCACTGCTTTAAAGTGAACACAAAATGCCCACATTTTGTAGCGCAGGGAATACAGAACTATGTTTTAGTTGAGATCTAGAAACAGACTGTTGCTTGTAGCTCTAGTAGATTTTTATGGTTTTGTTTGAAGATGTTTATGTTGCATTTAAATTCTGATTAGTGATCAATTACTTAAACTTATCATGAAAGGAAACCATCAATATATAGTTTTACCTAATTAAGACTATGGAATTCCTTGAAGAAAAAGACTAGGTTTTGTTTTTATTACTGTTTTGCCTTTCTTTATGTCCCTAACACTTAGCCTAATGGCTGGCACAGAATGAATGTTTTTTTAATAATCATACAAAATAAGTTTAAATCCTCTAAGTTGTTACTGTTATTTCAAATGCAAAATTAGTTTGCATTTTATTCACACATTTTATATGTACTTCCTATATTCATCCGTGGTGTGTGGGGATGTGGGTATTTTTCTTGATTAATTTTTGTTCAGATTGTGGTTTTCTGTTGTAAAGAACACCACCTGAGAAAACTCCCTTTACCAGTGAAGACCTGAACGATTTGGTAACTTAACCTCTTAATGACTTGTTAATTTCTTATGATGGTAAGTGATTTGACTAGGGTTATGTAGTCAATATATATGAAAAGGAATACTTAAACTTAGCTCTTGGCTAGAAGGATGGTTCAGTAGTTTTTATGCTGCCTTCCCTCATGTTGTTAGAGCAGTTTAGTGAATAAATGAGTAAATGAACATGCAAACAATAAATGCCTAATTAGAACATGGATCTTGTGGGATTTGGGTTTGTGCTGGTACAAGGAATTCCTTCACTGACAAAATCATAAACCCTTGACTTTAGTATTCTTGACTCAGTTCTTACTTGTCATTTTGTCTTTGTGGGAACTCTTTCCACCTCATCTTTAATTCAGAAAGCTGCCTGAGGGTAAAGAGATTCAATGATTTGCCCTGGATAACATAATTTATGTCAGAGATAGGACTTGGACTAAGTCTTCATGATGTCAAGGCACTATCTTGTGCTGCTTTTCAAAATAAAACTTAAAAATTAATTAAAATTAGTCACATAACTTCATTACATTTTTCATATTACCCATCTACTGTCTTAAAGTAGTGATAATGCTACAATAATAATACTATTAAAATTCTGTTCTGGCCAAAATCTCATCTAAATAGTATGTAATTTTGCATGAGATCCCCCTAGAAACCTTGTCTGCTTGCTATTTTCATGCACTAATATTTAGTGACTTTCCAAAAGATTTCTTACACCCAGTCTTTTTAGTGATCCAGATCCAGGGAAATCTGACTAATGAAAAGGGGATGATCCAGGGTAAAGGAGGATTAATTATAGTTTGATTACCCAGCTAGTCCCTAGAGATTATGATAATGCTTCAGTTCCCATTGCAATCATAAACCATTGTCAGGTCACTAGAGTTCATTCTTAGAAAGGAACAATTTGATTGTATGTAACAGAGAAAGAGAGAGAGAGAGAGAGACAGAGACAGAGACAGAGACAGAGACAGAGACAGAGGGAGAGGAAAGGAGCGAGAGAAAAAGAGAAGGGGCAAAAGAGGGGAGAGAGAGAGCCTAGCACATTTATCTAGTATTTTTGTGTGAGATGTTAATGAATATTTAAATCCAATAAATTTACCAGTGATACTACAACATAAACAATTTTAAAGATCAACTAGAAGAAATTATTTGCCTGGTACCAGGCACTTTTTAATAGTAATCAAATGAATTTTGATTCCTCCTCCCATAAAAATTATAAAATACTTTAGAAAAAGCTGTAACACAGATGTAACATGATAAAGAGGTTCACCACCAAATAAAGCAAATTAGGATGTCTGGGTAACTGAGGTTTTCTACAGAATACAGAAACTAGTCAATTCCAAGTTGCAAAATTGAAAATTGCTTTTAATCTTATTTTGCTAAGGCTTAGATTTAATATTCCTTTTTTCTTTATCCTGTAAACTTTGCCTATCAGTCACATTCTGGAAAAACTTGCCTAGAGGTCAAGGGTTTTTTTTTTTGGTCAACTAACTACCTCCACTTTTGTAATACAACCCCCCCACCCACTTTCCAGAACACAAACAAACAAACAAAGTTAATTAATGTCTAATCATCTGAGAATCTTTGTCTTGCCACTGGAATCATTTGTCTTGATGGTGATTAAACTACATAACAAAAAGAAATATTCAGATGATATCTCAATACTGGTTATGTCATCAATAGCCTTTTAGAAGAAGAAACCCTTAGTCTACTTGAGATTTTGCTCCCTCATTTTACTAATTGTATAAAAGAACCCATCAACCCTCACTTGAGAATTTTTGGTTATTAAGAGAAGCCATTGGCACAATTTATTATTTATTACTAGTCTAATTAATAAATTGATCATTCTTGGAAACAATTTTCAAATGTAATGACAAAATAATACTTAACTAAGAGGAACCTGAAAATCTGAATCTCCCAAATTACATGATCTAAAAGCTAGTAACTACTTCTTTTCTAATACCTTACCAAAATATTTTTCTTTTTAATTTTAATTTTAATAGTGGTCATCCAGTCTCCTACTAAAAACCATTAATGAGGGAGAAGTCCTCATCTCACAAGGTTTCTCATTTGAGTAGTTAAAAAGTTGTTTTTTTTTTTTCCTTTATGTAAATCTTAAATTGATCTCTCTAAATTCTTTGAACTCTATATTTCAGCTATGGAAATATGACATCTTTCATGGTAGCATGGTAGCATGGTAGCATTAGATCTAGCCAGAAGCAACAAAGTGTTGGATTGTAATAGGAAGATTTGAGCACATTACACATTTTGGTAAATCTGAGGTTGAAGTAGAGGGTCTTACATTTGGAAGTAAATCAGTCTTAGAAAACTTTATAAGATTTAGCAAGTTCTGTACAGATACCATGAGTTTTCTTAGTCATTTTTTATGCTTGACTCCTTTGCAATAAGAAATGTATACAAAGTCCTTCAAAACTGCAAGAGCAAAAATAAGTTTTATTATTATTGAAATAATATCAAGGGTGTTTGCATATAAGACTTGGGCCAAGAGGTTCTCAATGCTTGTGAATAAAGATTTGCTATATGTATTTCTTGTCAAAGGTATATAAATACAAAAAGAAGAGATAATTATCATTGTCTTATTTCAAGCCAATTGGAATTGAACAAATATATTACACTAAAGCTTTTAACAATGGTGGGATATTATGGGGTGTTCATTATGGTTAAGAAAAGGTATTGATCTGTTTTTGTGAATGACATTTCTTTTTGAAATAGTTATAATTACTGGGCTTTGTGATTTTGACAGAAACAATTCAGCAGTTAGAGAGAGAGAAAAAGACAGAGACAGAGTGACAGAGATAGAGACAGAAAGAGACAGAGAGACAGAGAGAAACAGAGATAGAGACA
>JAJPUD010006848.1:79100-90688 GCA_023553655.1 Myrmecobius fasciatus | reverse complement strand
AGACACAGGGACAGAGACAGAGAGAAAGAGATAGAGACAGAGACACACACATACAGAGAAAGAGGAGAGAGAGAGAGGGACTTGAATTTTTCCACTGAATTTAATTGTTCTGTTCTGTTATTCCATTGAATTGTATTAGCAAATATAATTGCTAGTATTAGATTACTGCCCTCCCCCCAAATGATATTTAAAAATATACTGAGCTATTTGTACATAATGAGAAGGTACCTAAATGGATGGGCTGCTGAAACGGGTGTATTTTAATTTGTAACTGCTCACCCACAGGGAACTTTTACAAGGATTTGATCATAAGTGCCTCTGAAACATGTACTCAAAGAGGCAGATATAAATTGGAATGGCACAGAGCTCAGTAGAAGGAAGAAGAGCAGATGGAGACCTGATAAACTCTCCTTTGTCTGTGTGTTCGGCAATCCAAAGGATTCTGTGTACTGCTTCTCTGTCTAAATAGTTTTTTGAAACTGGTTGTCACAACTCCAGTTAATCTCCCATTTTTCAAAGCCCAGCTTCAAGGAAGTGAATGAAAATCAACTTGTCATTCCCATCCAGAAAATATCAAGTAAGAAACAGCTTGTTATGATTTTTTGCAGAGTGACACAGTTAAAAAAAAAAAAAGGCACAAAGTCTGAGTTTCAGGTGTTAATTGGGTACTCTAGCACTTGAAAAAGGAAATAGCCTATCTCTTTGCCTTAATTTAAAGGCCTCTACAGCTTGTAAAAGGGCATATGTACAATAAAGCAATACTTTATTGCTAAAGGCTCATGGTGAGTTTCTTTTCAATCTACAATAACATATCATCATGATTGACAAAATTTTACTGAGTTTATAGTATTTGAAAGGGACTATGGGAGTTGCTACAGGTATAATTAGCATAATAAACTCATGTTTATTGAACAATTCAAAGTAATCTACTGAAAACCACATAGAGAAGTGGCCACATTTGGTCCTATTTAACAGAGAAGTACAATAAATCTTGTTCAATGAATTGTTCAAGGTGGTTCAGTTGATAAAGGCCAAAACCAAGATTTGAAGTCATGTCATCTGATTCCATATCCAGTATTTCTTGTTTATTTGTTTTTCCAGTATATCATACTACTTGCAGTCTCACTTCTCCAACTGCCTACTAAATACATCTTCAACTCAGCATGTGCAAAAATAAACTCATCATTTTCCTCCCTATTTCCTTCTTGCTAGTTTCCTTATTATTTTCAATGGAATTGGCATCTTTCTAATGATCCAAGTTCACAATCTAGATGCCATGTTCACTTCCTCATTTTCAGCCTCCATATGCTGTTTGTTGATTTATTTCACGAGTTTTCCCTATATGGCCCCTTCTCTGACACTTCCATCACCCTAGTTCAGCCCCTTATCACCCTCGATGACGTTGCAGTAATCTCCTTATTGGTCTGTGTACCACAAATTTCTCCCCACTCCAGTTGATCTCCCCACCCTGAGCTGTCAAAGTGACCTTCCTAAAACATGTTTGACCATGACACACTGCCCACGTTGCATCCCTGACACACACAGTAATAAACCCCACATCCTTATTACTGCCAGGATCAAATTTAAATCCTCTGATGTACAAAGCCTTTCAAAATCTGACCACTCCCCCATTTTTCTAGTGTTCCATATTGACTTTACAATATCATCCCCTTTGTACTCTGCAATCAAGTGACATTGACCTCCTGCTGTTCTTTCCACGGGTACCTCCATCTCCTGACTGGGCTTTTATGCTTAGAATTCTCTCCCTTTTCTTCTCTCCCTCCTGACTTTCCTGGCTTCTTTCAAGACACAGCTAAAATTCTGCAGGCACATAGTAGGTCTTTAACAAATATTAATTTCACTACCCACTGCTAGACATGTGAGATTCAATTCCTGCTCAAAGGTGGCTTATGATCTATTTGAAAACATTGGATGCTTAAGATGAGATAGTAGATAAGAATGCATTGTGTAAATGAGAAAATATATTGCATCTTTTTTCTTTTCCATCCTCTTGTATTTTTCCTCCTTCCTATGACAGAATAGGTGACATGTGAAGTGATAGGTATTGATAAGTGCTACATGAACTTACTGAAAGAGGGATTGTTGGTCCTTTGAACTACCAGTAATAAATCGTGTAATTGAGAAGGAGTTTGGTCTGGGACTCGAAAGAACAGGGCTCAAATAAGTGGACAAAGCATAAGAAGATTGATGGACAAAAATAGAGGTACAGAGGCATGATATATATATATATATAAGAAATCAAGAATGTTTATATAAAGGAATAATGGGAAATGAATTTGGAAAAGTAAATATGAGTCTGTCATAGAAATCTTTTAATTATGGGTTAAGGTGTTTGCCCTTGATCCTGTGAAATGGGAAATCATTGAAAACATTTGAATAAGAAGCTACTGAGTGCCAAATCATATCTTAGATGGTTAATCAGGCAACAGTTTGTGGAATTCCCTATCTCCACTCCAGGCACTAATGTTTTTCTGTCTCAAAGTGTACATGCTATTTTTGTGATCTAGCCTGTTAACACCATTTTGAGGGCCTGAATCCCTCACCTGGAGCTAGTTATCTTTTCCAGTTTTGGGTCATTTGCACCTTTGATAATCATTCCTTTTATTTTTCCTATTTTTATCGTTTTCTACATTGATACTTCGTTTAATTAAGTCACTGGTGCATAAGTTAAATAGCAGCCATCAAGAATCCCTGGAGGATACTCCACTGCACCTACCTTCATGTTGACATCTGTTACATTAGTTATTACTCTTTGGGTGTAAACATTTAATCACTTCTGAATTCCTCTAACTATACTATATTCTAGTTCATACATCCCTGTCTTTCCCATAAGAATAGCATAAGAGATTTTATTAAATGCGTTATTGAAACTAGAACTATAAGGGTCCAATAGCATATGACTCAGGCCAGAACTTGAGGCTGCAACCATATTTATTGGTTGCTTGGTTGGTTATTGTCCTTAGCTCCTAAAGAGGACCAAAAGAACATCACTATGTTGGAATCAAGGTACAATGTGTCTGAATGTGACTGATCAGACCAAAATGTTCTCAGAAGACAATCACACATTGGGCAAAATAGCCCATATTATTAGAACCATAAACCACATTATTAGAATATGAGGAGAGAGTGAAATTACAGATTCTGAAAATTTACTTGTGAAGAATGAGAATATATAGCAATATATAACAATTTGCTTCTGATAAACAGCTTCTTATCATTTATTATATGTAGTATTAGCTTTTTTGTAGAAATAGGATAGTCACTTGTGAGTAGTGTGATTTAAAGGGTTCCCTCTACTTGTAAATCACTCTCAGTGGCTTACCCATTACCTGAAATTCCAACAATATCAATTTATTCTTTTGGGCTCAAACATTACTTCATGCGCTTTTAAAATTCAAATACCCCCATGAGTATGTAAGAATTACTTGTGATTAAACCCAGGTGTTGATTGAACAGATGCAGAGAAAGGTATGTAGCTTTTATAGCCATATTGAAGAAGAGAGATAAATAGAAAGATCAATGTAGATAAAATCTCAGTACTTAATTAACTAAATGAACAGTCATACTGTATTTACTGATGTGGCTGACTAAATCTAGCTGTGGTGCTGCACAGAATAGCTTGAAGCACAGACAGACACTGGAAAGAGAGATGATAGGAGAAGGAGAACCTAACAGAAAGCATTTATCCTATGTGTCCATAGTCTTTCAGAAAGAAAATTAGATAGGCTATGTGTGAGTACTAGAAAGTTTATTTCTATTTTTTTTTTTGAGCACAGATTTCTTAAATATATTTTGAATTTGTGCTTTTGAATGGCAATCCAAACTTTGGGGCCTATTAATTTTTTAATGTAAAATTGTTTTTTAACAATAAAACAATCTTAATATGAATGACAAGATATATTGCATTTTTTAATTTTCCTGAAATCTAGCCCAATTGTTGAGAGGCAAACTATCAACTTGCATATACCATTTAGAGTACAATAAAGTGGCGATTTATGCAAATAATAGCTTCTTGACCCTTAATACGGATAGGGGGAGTTGTATACAGTGTAGAGATTTTATGCCTTAGTGAAAATTAATATATCATATTTTCTTGTTGTAGTGGAGGGACCCAAATGAAAAACATCATTCCACACAGAGATAGCTTTAATGAACTTATTGATATTTAAAAAGAAATGAGAAAACTAGTTGTTAGCAGGAACTTTCAGTATGTCATTTCCATGCTCACAGTGTAAGTATGATGCTTTAGCTAAAGATCCAGAGATGCTTAGGACTCTACCTTTTATATTTTTTGAGACAAAGAGAGAATATAGTACCAATGGAATATATAGCCTTGTTATGTATAAAACCAGAAAAATTAAGGTATTTTCTAAAACACCTATTAAGGAAAAGGGATGAGAACCATAAAAGTTAGAATATAGAATATTAAAGAAGATTTAACCCTTATATTGCCATTCTACCAAAAGGCTGATAAGAGAACTGGGGCCATACCTCTCAAATCTGGTTTTCACTATTGATATTTGTGAAACAGGTATCTGGGGCTTTGATGAAGGTGAAAAAGAAAATAATTTTGGAACATGGAGACATATCTGATACAGGTAAGCCTTTAGTGTCTAGAGTATGCAGTCTTGAGATAAGTGAGAAAAGTACCAAAGAGGATGTAAAAGGGCATCCTAATTTCCCATTTTGCTTAGGATTATAAAGGGCCATCCTAGATTTGAGAGTGCTCCTCAACAATTTAGCTTTTAAAAGATTTTCTGTTTTTAAATACTGTGGATTACCTAAAAGAACATCTTCTGTAGTACCAGACGTTTAGAAAACTGTAGAGAGAACAACAACAAAACAAAACACAATTAGACATTCCCCTTGATTTTTAGTATCATCTTGAATTCCTTTCTGATATTTACCCCCCCTCCCAAATAAAAGGCATATTTAGGTATGGATCATGGACCCCATCAAAGCATTCTTTTTATCAAGAAACTAGAAGATTTGTTCAAATTTCAAGATATTGAAAGAACTTATCGACTTAATTACCAAGAATAATTTTCCTCCTATATGCTGTAGTCAACAAGTTATTATACCACCAATGTAGGAGAGGACACATATAAATAACTAAGGAACAGACATAGTGATTCATACATGTAAGGACAACATTTGATCAGGGTATGTACATGTACTGAGGCAACTCATACTTAAATACCTAAAGGATTACTTCTATGCCCCCCAGCGAAGTACACCCATACCACAAGGTAGAGAAGTCCTTAGAAGTTTTAAAGAATATTTTTCAAGCTCAAATGTTCTTGTAGGATTCAGGTTGCCCATCCCAGTTTCATCTGTTGTATATTAAATATTAAGACATTTCATATGTTCTATTCTTATCAGAATTATAAAGGTCTTGGATTTGGGCTTCTTATAGCTTTGGCCCTAAATTTAATGCCCCTAGTTTCTTTTTCTTTTTCTTTTTTTTTTTTTTTTGCTTTTTGCTGAGGCAATTGAGGTTAAGTGACTTGCCCAGAGTCACACAGCTAGGGAATGTTAGGTGTCTGAGACCAGATTTGAACTCAGGTCCTCCTGACTTCAAGGCTGGTGCTCTATCCACTGCTCCACCTAGCTGCCCCTAATGCCCCTAGTTTCATCTAAATCATTTTAGAGTCAAACTGAAATGTCTAGAGACCTTGGTGCTAGTCCTTTATTCTAAATTCCTGGTTTTATTATCCATTCTTTTCAATTACAAAATCATTGGTTTCCCTGAGTCTGTTTTGCATGCACCAGGATGAATTATTGAAGAAACTAGTATATAACTAAAATAAAAAGATTTTTTTGATGAAGCAATTAGGAATTTCTAAAATTTGAAAAAAATCTCCTTTACACCCAATGATATTTCAAGGGTACAAAATTATGTTTTTGGGAGAAATGGAAAAGGAACTAAATGTGGAAGAGTATGTTACTGAGTGAGAAGTGAAAGGTGTTTTTTTTTTTTTTTTTTTTTTTTTTAAACTCCTAGGAAGGGAAGATCTTTGCTGTGAGGATACATATACTCACACACATACATATACTCACACACATACATGCACACACACACACACATACACACATACTGTGAATGGATGTATGATATAGTAGGAGAACTATTTCATAGCCCATAATCATTTCTGTCCTAATTTCTCTTTTTCATATGAAAAACAAGACAAATATCTATCTTTCCTAACTTATAAGGCTATTAGGGGTGCTAAGGAAATAATGTATGTGAGTGCACTTTGATAAGTATTAAATGCTATAAAACATGAGTTGCTTTGATGGAAAAGAGTGCATATCAATAAAAAGGTTTTTAGGTAGGTAGGTACCAAGCAATTCAGGCCTTTTATAGTAGATATGTTAATCTAAGGATGGGGTAAAAGTTTCATTCATCTTAATATTCCAGGTGAGAGAGTATCAAATTAGTCTAGCCAGAATAACAGTACTTTGGGTCAGTGAGTACAAAGAAATAGATAGGAATTGGCCTTAAAGTGAAAACTCAGAGAGAAGATACAAGAAAAGGCAGGAAAAAATGAGGAAAGGAGAGAATAGGGAAGGAAAACAAGAGCAAGAAAAGATAAAAAAAAAAAGAGAGAGAACAGGTAGAATTCAATAGTCATTTATTAAATGCCTACTCATGCACTATACTAGGTAGAAAGATGTAATATGACAGCTCTACCCTCAGGCACTTTGCAATCTAGCAGAAGAAAAAAATATTATATAGATAAGTTTAATAGAAATGCAGATCAAATATAAAGAATTTCAAACCACAATGAGATTTTCCTCATTTACTCAGATAGCATTTAATCCAATTAATATCCCCAGGATGAATCTCTCTCTGTTCCGGGATCTTGTCAAGTAACAATTCATGTTCTCCTTAAAGACCTTTGCTGAGGAAGGTTTCATTATTTTGGATTATGATATGTTCCATTATGGTTTTTAAATACAAATTACAGAGGCAACAAAGTATCATTGTGGAAAGGGTTAGATTCAGAGTTAGGATAAACTAAGTTTAAATCCTGCCTCAAAAACTTACTAGTTGAATGAGGTCATGCAAGTCATTAATCACTCTCAGCCTCAGTTTCCTCATCTGTAAAACAAGAATTATTATCATAGGCATGTACCTCACAGGGCTTTTGAGATGATCAAATGAGACAACAAAAAAAGCTTTTTTAAAAACTTTAAAACACTATGAAATGCTAGATGTTGTTTTTACTAAAAGCCCAATAACAATAATTTAAATATAAATTGTTCTATACACTAAACAATGGAGGTACATATTCAAATACAAATGGAGGCCTCTAAATGGTATTTAAGGATCTCTGTGGGCCACATATTGACTTGAAAACCTACCTACATATCATCTATGTTTTGCTGTAGTTTCATTTATTTTGTTAAATATTTTCCCATTTTTGTTTAGTTCAAGCTATGCACTGTGTGTTATGAGCTGCATATTTGATATATCTGCATTAGAACATCTAATGGAATTCAATTTGTAAAATATAAAGGCTCTGTCAGGAGCCCTGACTAGAATCTCATCAAAATCCTTTCATAAGCAACTCACCCATGATATTCTTAGTTGGGGTAAAGAGGAAGAAATCTGTATGGAAAGCAGCTACTTGTAGTCCCCGAGCAGTTTATATATGATACAAAAGTCAGAAAGAAGCATGACAACAAAGAAGAAAGGACATATTGTAGTCTGCCATCATCTGAGAATTGAAAGGAAACCTTAATGGCTATGTACCCATACATGAAAGAAATCCTCAGTAAACATATCCCATACATGGTCCTCCAGTTTTTCCAGTGGAAACAGAAGTCTAGTGAGAGAGCCTGCAAATTAATTCCATAAAAGAAAGATAGAACCCCTCCCTCAAACTACTGTTGAATTATTTTAGATCATGATAGTCTTCATGAAGATTTTTTTTATATAGGATGTCCCAGTTTTAGTGCAAGCAAAAAAAAAAAAAAAAGTCAGTGCAAGCTTTAGCAACTTAGAATTGCACCAAGACAGTATATTATTAAAGGGAATTAGTTTAAGACGAAACTGAAAGAGATCTGAGAGGTACACTAATTTTTTGCATCATTAAAAATCATCTATATATACACAGAAGATAGATATGTAAATATATTCCTTTCCCCCTGTGATTCTAAGAAATTTTATAATATCACTCTTTATATCTAGATCATGAACCCATTTAGATCTTATCTTGGTGTGTGGTGTTAGGTGTGGGTCCAGCTTTCATTTCTTCCACACCAGTTTCCAATTTTCCCAGCAGTTTTTGTCGAATAGTGAGTACTTATCCCAAAAGCTGGGGTCTTTGGGTTTATCAAACCCTAAATTGCTAACGTTATTACCTAGTTTGGCCTGATATCCTATCCTATGCCACTGATCAACTGTTCTGTTTCTCAGCCAGTACCAAATGGTTTTGATGACCCCTGCTTTATAATATAGTTTTAGATCTGGTACAGCAAGGCCACCTTCATCTGTCTTTTTTTTTTTTCATTAATTCCCTTGAAATTCTCGACCCTTTGTTCTTCCCAATGAACTTTGCTACTATTTTTTCTAGATCTGTAAAATAATTTCTTGGGAGTTTGATTGGTATGGCACTAAATAAGTAAATTGGTTTGGGTAGTATTGCCATTTTTATTATATTCGCTCTGCCTACCCATGAGCACTTAATGTTTTTCCAATTGACTAGGTCTGATTTTATTTGTGTGGAAAGTGTTTTGTAGTTTAGTTCTTACAGTTTTTGACTTTTTCTTGGCAGATAGATTCCCAAATATTTTATGCTATCATCCATTATTCTGAATGGAATTTCTTTTTGCATCTCTTGCTGCTGAACTTTGTTGGTAATATATAAAAATGCTGATGATTTATGTACATTAATTTTGAATCCTGCAACTTTACTAAAGGTGTGAATTGTTTCTAGTAATTTTTCAGTTGAGTCTCTAGGGTTCTCTAAGTATACCATCATGTCATCTGCAAAGAGTGATAATTTGGTTTCTTCATTACCTACTCTAATTCCTTTTATCTCTTTTTCTTTTTCTTTTTTTTTAATACTTTTTATTTGCAAAACATATGTATGGGTAATTCATAAACATTAACCCTTACAAAGCTTTCTGTTACAAATTTTTCCCCCCTACTCCCCATCCCTCCCCTAGATAGCAGGTTATCCACTACATGATGATAATTATGTTAGAATACTTAAGAAATTGAATATATGTATAGTTATTGCCACACATTATTTTTTGTTTAGGAGAAATTGTATCTACAAGAAAGAATAATCCGATAAAGGAAATACAATGCAAGCAAACCTCAATAGAGAACATGAAAATGTTATGTTGTGGTCCACATTTCACATCCCTCTCTCTGGGTGTATATGGCTTTCTTCACTGAACAATTGGAATTGGTTTGAAGCATTTCATTGTTGAAGAGAGTCATGTCCCTTAGAACTGATCCTCATATAGTATTGTTGTTGCCATGTATAATGATTTCCTGGTTCTGCTCATTTCACTCAGCATCAGTTCATGCAAGTCTCTCCAGGCCTCTCTGAAATTGTCCTGCTGGTCGTTTCTTACAGAGCAACAATATTCCATAACATTCATATACCATAATTTATGCAGCCATTCTCCAATTGATGGGCATCCATTCAGTTTCCAGTTTCTAGCCACTACAAAAAGGGCTGCCACAAAAATTCTTGCACATGTGGGGCCCTTTCCTTCTTTTATGATTTCTTTGGGATATAAGCCCAATAGAAACACTGCTGGGTCAAAGGGTATGCACAGTTTGATAACTTTTTGAGCATAGCTCCAAATTGCTCTCCAGAATGGTTGGATCTGTTCACAGTTCCACCAACAATGCATCAGTGTCCCAGTCTTCCCACATCCCCTCCAACATGCATCGTTATCTTTTCCTGTCATTTTAGCCAAACTGACAGGTGTGTAGTGGTACCTCAGAGTTGTCTTAATTTGCATTTCTCTAATCAATAGTGATTTGGAGCACCTTTTCATATGATTATAAATGGTTTTAATTTCCTCATCTGAAAATTGTCTGTTCATATCCTTTGACCATTTATCAATTGGAGAATGGCTTGAATTCTTATAAATGTGAGACAATTCTCTATATATCTTAGAGATGAGACCTTTATCAGAACCCTTAAATGGAATGTTGATGTCCCAATTTGATGCTTCCCTCCTAATCTTGTCTGCATTAGTTTTGTTAGTACAGAAACTTTTTAACTTAATATAATCAAAATTATCTATCTGGTGTTCAATTAAGAGTTCCAGATCTTCTTTGGACATAAATTTATTCCATCTCCACAGGTCTGAGAGGTAAACTATCCTATGTTCCTCTAATTTGGTTATAATATCACTCTTTATATCTAGATCATGAACCCATTTAGATCTTATCTTGGTGTGCGGTGTTAGGTGTGGGTCCAGCCTTAATTTCTTCCACACTACTTTCCAATTTTCCCAGCAGTTTTTGCCAAATAGTGAGTACTTATCCCAAAAGCTGGGTTCTTTGGGCTTATCAAACACTTAATTGCTAACGTTATTACCTAGCTTGTCCTGATATCCTATTCTATGCCACTGATCTACTGCTCTATTTCTCAGCCAGTACCAAATGATTTTGATGACCCCTGCTTTATAATACTGATATTATAATACAGATATTATATATATATTACATATAATATAATACAGATATTATATCTGGTACAGCAAGGCCACCTTCATCTGTCTTTTTTTTCCATTAATCCCCTTGAAATCCTTGACCTTTTGTTCTTCCAAATGAACTTTGCTACTATTTTTTCTAGATCTGTAAAATAATTTCTTGGGAGTTTGTTTGGTATGGCACTAAATAAGTAAATTAGTTTGGGTAGTATTGTCATTTTTATTATATTCGCTCGGCCTACCCATGAGCACTTAATGTTTTTCCAATTGACTAGGTCTGGTTTTATTTGTGTGGAAAGTGTTTTGCAGTTTAGTTCATATAGTTTCTGATATTTTCTTGGCAGATAGATTCCCAAATATTTTATCCTATCATCTTCTATTTGGAATGAAATTTCTTTTTGTATCTCTTGCTGCTGAACTTTGTTGGTAATATATAAAAATGCTCATGATTTATGTGGATTAATTTTGAATCCTGCAACTTTACTAAAGTTGTGAATTGTTTCTAGTAGTTTTTTAGTTGAGTCTCTAGGGTTCTCTAAGTATACCATCATGTCATCTGCAAAGAGTGATAATTTGGTTTCTTCATTACCTACTCTAATTCCTTTTATCTCTTTTTCTTCTCTTATTGCCAAAGCTAACATTTCTAATACAATATTAAATAGTAATGGTGACAGTGGGCAGCCTTGTTTCACTCCTGATCTGATTGGGAATGGTTTTAGTTTGTCTCCATTACATATGAAGCTTGCTGATGGTTTTAAGTAGATGCTACTAATCATTTTAAGGAAAAGCCTATTTATTCCTATACTCTCTAGTGTTTTTAATAGGAATGGGTGTTGGATTTTATCAAATGCTTTTTCTGCATCTATGGAGATAATCAT
>JAJPUD010006848.1:26869-63848 GCA_023553655.1 Myrmecobius fasciatus | reverse complement strand
AGAGAGAGAGAGAGAGAGAGAGAGAGAGAGAGAGAGAGAGAGAGAGAAGATTAAAATGTCCTTAAGAAGAGATCTTTATAAATTTCTGAGGGGGAAAATTAATACTTCACAGAACAGGTCTTTGATATTCACAGTATAAATATGATATTTACCTCCCTACTAAAATTCTTACACGAGAATAAACAGAGCCTCTTTTTGTCTTTGTGTTGGCTACTGTTTGTATTGAAGAGTTTTATTCTTTCTTCTATCCATCTCATCAAATCCTTGCTGACCAGTGATGATTCAAGATTTATGGTATTCTTTAAGCCAAAAGATAAACATTATGGCTTACCTTCTTTTTAAATGTGTTTTGTAGAAAAAAACTAGGAGACAGGTGGAGCGATGGTCTTGATCATTAAGTTAAGGAGCTACCTGTCTTTATCTTGCCAATGTCTCTCAATGATGTCAAATATACCATTTAGTGATTTGTTCTTATATTTGATACCGACTTATGTTATATAATCTCATTATTTTGTGACACTGGAAAAGTGTCTACTTATATCCTAGAGCTTTTGGACCATCATATTTATCATAGACTCAGTGCAAAGACAATGCAAAGTTCAAGAGATTTAGTGAAAAGAATTGGGCCAGAAGTCTAGAATCCTGGTTTCTAATCCTTGTTCTGTCAGTAATGAACTTTTTGGCCTTGAATAAAGTGCTTAATCTCTTTTGCCCTTTATTTCCTCATCTTCTTTAAGGAAGATTCATTAAAGTTCTTTCAATCCTAAAATTTGATGAGTCTCTGCTGTGAAATGCAAACAAAATTCTTCTTATTAGAACTCCTATTTTGTCTTGAGGCTAGAAATATTTAAATATGGGGGGGGGTGTTCTCTTTTCATACTAGATAAACTTTCCCTATCATTATTTTCCTACCTAATAGTTTCAGGGAAGGGCCTGATAAATAATATTTGCATAATTTTCCAGGTCATATATTAAAAATGTTCTTTTATTTATTTGGGTCAACCTATACATATGAAACTTAAAATTTGTTTTTATTATTGACTTTGTGAGTTATAAAATATTTTGGAGATCACCTAGTCCCACAACTGCCTTTAATTGCTTCTTCTTTAAAAAAAAATGGTGTTTTTCAATAAGTAAAAACCTACTTTTTTTTCTTTCTCATCTTCCCTTCCCACTGAAAAAGAAAAAAAAAAACTAACCCTTGTAACAAATATGCACATCAAGCAAGACAAATTCTCACATGGAATATATTCCAAAATATGTATATCTCAGCCTGCACGCTGAATCAAAAACTTGTTTGTCAGAATGTGAAGAGAAAGTTTTGTCACAAATTCTCTGGAAATGTGGTTAATCATTGTGCTGATCAGACTTCTTATGCTTTTCAAAGTTATTAATCTCAAAAAGCTTTTATTATATAAATTGTGATCCTGGCTTTTCTCACTACACTCTGCATAAGTTCAAACAAGAATTCCTCAGTTTCTCTGAAATTGTTACCTTCATCATTTCTTATAGCAAAATAGAATTCCATTATATTTATTTACCATAATTTATTCAGCATTCCTTGACTAATGGGTACCCTTTTTCTTTTCAGTTCTCTGTCACTACAAAATGAGCTACTACAATTGTTTGTTAATTTGTATACGAGTCCCTTTGTTTTATCTCTTTGGTATTAGAGATCTAGTCATGGTATAATTGGTTCAAAGAGTATGCAAGGTTATTTAAGTGTGGTAGAGTTCGAAATTGTTTTCCAGAACAGCTAGGTGAGTTTACAGCTACACTAATAATGGTTTGATGTACCTGCTTTTCCCACAATCCCTCCAGCATTTATTATTTTCCTTCTTGGGATCAACTTTGCCAAGTTGATGGATGTGAGGTGGAATATTAGAGTTGCTGTAATTTACATTTAAATTATTATTATTATTAGTTATTTTGAACAATTTTTTCCTGTGGTTATAGATAGCTTGTTTTTCTTTTTTTGAGTATTCCTGTTAATTTCCTTTGATCATTTATTAAGAAAGGGGAAAGATTTTATTCTTGTAAATTTGAATAAGTTCCCT
Source organism: Myrmecobius fasciatus (assembly GCA_023553655.1). Taxonomy (NCBI): domain Eukaryota; kingdom Metazoa; phylum Chordata; class Mammalia; order Dasyuromorphia; family Myrmecobiidae; genus Myrmecobius; species Myrmecobius fasciatus. Next base: position 61,791 of record JAJPUD010006848.1, on the reverse strand, counting down.
ATTGATCTTAGAAATGAGACATTTATAAGAAAAATCTTGTTTCAAAAGTTTTTATTTTTCTTACTTCTCTTCTAATTTTAGCTGCAGTTGATTTTTTTTTTCTGAACAAAAGTTCTCAAATTTTAAGTAATCAGAATTGCTCATTTTACTTTCTATGATCCCATTCCTCATTTGGTCATGAATTCTTCTTTCCATAGATCTAATGAAGGTAATTTCTTCTTTGCTCCTCTAATTTGTTTTTGATTTCACCCTTTGTGTCTAAGTCATGTACTTGGAATTTGTCTTGGCAGACAGTATGAAAAGTTGATCTATTTACTTTCTTCCAGACTCATTTTCAGTTTTCCCAGGAATTTTGTCAAAAAATAAGTTCCTAACTCCAATGTCTGGAATCTTTGGGTTGATAATACACTAGGCAACTGCATTTGTTTGCTTCTGTATAATGTATATCTAGATGGTTCAATGGATAAAATGGTAGTGCTGGAGTCAAAGAGACCTGAATTCAAATTAGGTCTCAGACAATAACTGTGTAATCCTGGGCAAGTCACTTAAGCTCTATCTTAATTCACTGGAGAAGGAAATGGAAAACCACTCTAATAATTTTGCCTAAAATATCCCTTGAACAGTACGTTTTATAAGATCATGAAGAATTTGACACAATTGAAAGACTGAAACAAAAATAAATTTATGTCTAATCTGTGCTACTGACATTTCTGTTTCTAAACCAGCCACAAATTGTTTTTTGATGATTATTATTTTGCATTGTCTTTAAAATTTAGACCCTTGTGCTTTCTACTTTTTTCATGATTTTCCTTGTGATTCTTGATCATTTATTCTTCCAAATGAATATCATTATAATTTTGGGGAGTCTTAATTCATTGGTACTTTGATGAGTAGGACATTGAATAAGTAAATTAATTTAGTAGTATTGATATTTTTGTTGTATTGGCTAAATTATAATTGATTAGCAAGATCAAGTCTAGAAATTACAGAAAGGTTGTCCTTAAGAAGCTCAAATTTAGGGGCAGCTAGGTGGCCTAGTGGATAGAGCACCAGCCCTGAAGTCAGGAGGACCTGAGTTCAAATCTGGTCTCAGACACTTCCTAGCTGTGTGACCCTGGGCAAGTCACTTAACCCCAACTGCCTCAACAAAAAAAAAAAAAAGCAAAAAAAAAAAAAAAAAAAAGAAGCTCAAATTTATTGATCTATGTAGACCTTATGAGGAAATGATAGGACATGTGGAACATCTCAGTACAAGTTGTCACCATTTAGCATCTAAAACATCCCTCACAAACAGCATCAACTGGATAAAATTATACACCAGAAGCTCATTATCCTTTTGTAAACTAGCAGATTCCCATATGACAAATACAAACCTAAAATGTCCTTGAATTTAAAATAATAACAATAAAAAATCTACTGATGTATGGATCATCAGCACACACAAAACTTGCTCTCAGTTGTTTAGACATAGCATTGATCTAGTAAAAAAAAAAAAAAATTAAGGGCTTTTAAATAGATGCCACCAAATGAATGCTCATAAATTAAAATCTATGTGGAGTGAAAAACTCTTATAATCTAGATTTCTAATAGAAGAAATTAAACCCATCTGTAAATATATATAACATCTTCCTTTTTATGGCTTATCTGAATGATCCAAGAATAGTTTTGGGTAGCATACATAATAGACTATTTTGGGATCTTTTTATTGTACAGTAAAGTCTAGAAACCTCTCCCTAGAATAATATTCATTTTATGTAATTAAAGGAAATGCTAAATTTTCGTTATAGATTATTTTTAAAAAATGTAATTTTCTTCCTTATCATAATTCATGAACACTTTAAAATCTATTCATGAATTCTTTGGGGATCCATGGATTCCAGGATAAGAACCCTTGCTGTAGAGTTTAAATTCTGCCAGTTTTATTCAATTGCAAAAACAAGTACTTTATCCATGTGATTAGTTTATCAAACATTAAAAGAATAATAATAGGACAGAGCCTTGTTTCAGGACCATTTCTCCTGAACTTGATACAATATGAGAAAAATAGGGGCAAGTTGATTATATGTGTATAATGCTTTGAGTTTACAAATATTCTCTTATGAGATCCTCACACCAGTCCCAAAAAATGTGTTATTTTTTTTCCCATTTTACAGATAGTTGAACTGAAGCTCAAAGAAATTAAGTGACTTGATCAAATAATGTCTTCACTCTTCCAAGTGACACTTTCATATACCTTAAGATAGATATCCTGTCTCATTATCTTCCTGGCTAAACCTCCCTGCTTCTTTTATTATGTTTTTCTTTTCAACATATTTTATTGATATCCTTTGATATTATATCATTTTCTTTTCTTATTCTCAGTGTAACAATTAGCACCAAACACCAATATTTCCATATAAAAATAGATTGAACATGAAGTAAAAAAATTCCATTACTTTCAGATTTTTAAAAGTTTATAATAAATCAGCCTATTACTTCAAATTTGTTCTCTTTTTCAAGTTTCCTTTTGAAGCTCCTTCTGTTCTTTTCTGTGTTTTTAGAAATGCTTAATTGGTGTATTTCAGCCTTGTTATCTATTATCAGTAGTCCTATTTTCCTCCTAATATTCCTCCACTGAAATATAAAACAATCCCTCAAAGCAAGTCAGCATAGTTAAGTGCAAGAAATCTGTCTGGTGTCTTGGGGGATGCATAGATTGCTAACATGGAGATATCCCTAAGAGGGCTTGTCAGGCACACCCAGATCCCCAATGATGGAGACTCTTCATTTCCTACTCAATGTGTTTTTGTGTAGGCTCCTTTCTTGGCTGATAAGGGAGAAAGGCTACCTTTAAAACTGGCTGATTGTTAGTCTTTCCTGCTTCATCCAGAAGGTAAAAATTACTTTCCTCTGTGAAAGAGGAAGGATTTCCTTCCCCTGCCCCCTCTTTTCCCCTGTGGTTTCAGGACATGGATTGTAGTGTTTTCCCTTTCAGATGTCAGATTTCAAGTGTGATTAGTGAGCTATACCTGACTGTGTCTGAGTCACAGCATCCCTGAGGCCAGGATTCTAGACAGGATACTGAAACCATCCTGGCAGGGAAGCCCTGAGAACTCTGGGTGATGGAGACTGGGACCTGAAGGGAGTTCTGAACTTGGAATTGAGAATGTGATCATAGGAATTGAACTTAAGTATGAACCTAATTTCTTTCCTCTCCCTAGAAATTGAGTTGCTGCCAAGAGGGTGTATGTGAGTAGTAGAGAGTAAGTTTATATATTTGTTAACATATCTTTGAAGTAAAAGCTTATCTGACTCAGTGTTCAGTGGAACTGGAATTGGGGAGACTACACCTAAAGTCAGAGAGAACATCATCCGTGAGGATCACGAACCAACCTCAGAGAACCCAGACACTCTTCAAATTTCCTTAGGAGGACAGGAGAATACTAGGTGAGAAATGAAATATAGCCTTCCTCATCTTCAGGCAATGGGGGCCAGGATAGAAATTATCTTACACAAACATACAAAAATAAATTATCTATTGCTCATATCTAAAAATGAATGTGTTTTCTTGTTTCTCTAGTTCAACACTTCCCTTTGCAAGAGGTAGGAAATGTGATTGATCATTAATCAGCCCTTAAGATTTCTGGCTTCCTTTAACTGATTCTTATGCAGCACAAAGTTGAGGCTTTTTGTCTTTCTTGAGTCCTCTAGATGATCTTCAGTCTGTCAATATGCTTCTTAAAATGTGTATCTGAGAAGAAATGCCTTCTGTTACCCCAAGCTAACTATTACACAATTGAGTTCAAAGGCTTAGAAAAACAAAATAAAAGTAGAGTTCCCTTTGTTAGAGCTCATATTGATAAATCAGGGTCTGAAAAGTAGGTTTTTGTATCTGATTGCTGAAGAGATGCTTCTCTCTTTCTGGGGGTAGGAAGCTTTTGTTTTTGTTTTTGTTTTTTTCCTTTTCTTTTCTAAAAGCAAGTACAGAGGTATCTCCATGAATTTGATTAATACCTAGAGATGACAGTATACCCTTCAGTGAAATTTCTTTTGATCATAGTCTTACATTCATATTTGACTTCTTTATTGTCTCATATGTGAACTACATGACTGTGTTTCAGTTATGGATCAGGCTAATCCCTATAGTTGACTGAATTCATCTTCCTTTTCTAGTTTTTCATAGATAAAAAGTGAAAGACTGATGAAAATAAAAAGATGTGGAGGATTTTTTTGTAACTTCCAATGAAAAGAGAGAATAAAAGTGTGTTCTCATAAGTCTACTTCAGCCTTCTTTACTTTTCTATAGGAAATAAGTATCACACTAGTGATCTCTAATGTCTCATGCTGATTCTTCCTTGTGGCTTAGAAGTGAGACTGAGTCCTTGAAAGCTGTGATAGTGGAACATAATCACGGTCAGGTCCTTCCAAATTGGAAACTGCTTCAACTAGGATCATGTGCAGATTGTGTATATGTTGCTTGAAGATTGACTTCGCTCAGTTTGGTGAGATTCTTTACCATAATGACCAGCTGACCAGTTCTTCTCAATCACAATAATTCATGAAGTCTCCCTGTTTAAACACAATGAATTTATAGTCACTGTTTGTCAATAAGAGTTACAATATTTTAAAATAATATTTAAAGGACATAAATATATGAATGTACATAATATTTAAATGACCTATCTCTACAAAGTGATTTTTAAATTAAAACTCCATAGATAATAGCTCATTTGTGTAAAAGTTTCATTTTTTTTGAAATTATTGAAAAGCGACAATTATCTAATTGCAAAAATTAGCAAAGATATGATTTTTCAAAGAATAGAGATATGGAGATAAAATAAGATCTTAAAAGTTTAATTAAGTTGAGTGAAACATTTATGCTTTCTACAATAGTTGGTCTGGACCAGGGCTTCTTAAACTTTTCTACTCATTACCCCTTTTCACCAGAGAAATTTTTAAGCAGCCCCAACTATATAGCTATGTAAAATAGTTATACAAATCAAACATTTACTGATAATAAATTATAATTTTGTGACTCCCACATTCAGTTAAGCAGCCCTATGTGGGACTGTGACCTAGTCTCAGGATTCTAAAATGTAGAGGAGTGCTTTATTATTTTACAACACAATACAATAAATATTTATCAAGCATCTACTAGGTGTCAAGCACATTGCTGGAAGTGCTGGGGATAAAAATAAGACAAAGAATATTCCTATCTTTTAGGAGCTTACAACCTAATGGTGATATATAACAAACAATAGGAAGCTAAAAAAAAATGGAGAGTTTGAGAAAGGGAAAGTGAATCAATTAACAGCATGATGATGGAGTTAAAACAATGCAATTGGTGAGAAATGAAGAATTTCTTGAGTTTCTGAACCCTCTTTAAATGCAGGTTTGGAGAGGAGCATTTTGCTTCATTCATTTCCCCTACAATCAGATAGCCAAAGATTACTGAGGGTGCAGAAAAGGTGTGAATACCAAATCTAGGTGATGGTGAGGATTTTGGTGTTTAGCTTTTCCAGGGCAGGAGAAAGGAGGAAAATGTTGATCATAAAGTCAAATTCAAATTATTTTCAATAATTTTAGCCTCTAAGAATCTATATAAATATTGATATTCTTGCCATAAACAAAATCACCTGTCAAAAATGAAGCTGCCAGTAAATGGATGATTAGCTTCACAAATTCTCCTTGGAGGGCAAATAAAACAACTTAGTTGTTTTATTCATAAAAAAACAATAGAAGAATCATACTTAATGGAACACTTTGTCATCTCATGTGATGGTACTCATAATAAGTATTTGCAAAAAGGTAAACATAAAAATGATTCCTGCCTATGCACCAACATTAGATAGATAATAAATAATAGAGGCTGAAAAATTGTATTGTTATTGATAAACTTATCAATGTCACATCAACAATGTATTTTAATTGTCAGTGATGTTAATGAAGTGGTCAATATGGTGAAAAGATATGTTTAAAAATGTGAAATACAAATCCAGATATAAAAGATTTATAAATTATACAGGAGCCTTTCACAAAACTTTGTATAGTTAGACCATTCATTTTTTGGAGCTAAGAAAAATCATTATCAAATTAGAAGCAATTAAAAAAGAAATATGGCATGCAATGGAAAAACTCTAATTTGATCCTTTTAAACAAAATACTGATGCAAAAAAGGAAAATTGGTAAGAGAAGAGACATTGTCATATGTTATCAAAATTTCGTAAAAGATTCTTTAACTCCCCCAAGTCTATTGCCAACTGAAGAGATATGGCTGCCAAAGTCACACTGGTTGGGAATATAAATTTTTTAAAAAAGCTGATATTGTGAGCGCTATTTGTTTTACAAAATAGAAAAAGTAGAAGAAAAAATATAGGTAACTGAGTAAGAGAGCTAATGAAACCAGATCATTTCCAAATCATTGCACAATGAAAATGTAAGACAAAATATAGGGAAAAAATTGAAAACATCTTCAAAATTATAATAGAAAATTATTCTTTATACCAATTAAAGTTGTCACTGTATTGGGATTTTAACATCAAAATCCCTGAGATGTTGCAAAAGTACAACTATAGCACAAAAGGTAACAAAATTGAAGAAAACCTGAGGCCCAATACCACAAGTTCTGGCTTTATTTGAACTATGTTCAATTTCTGAATATACTACCAAGTCACTTTTTTTCTCTTTTATTGCTCCTATACCAAGTTTCCTCTGGGAAATCTCAGAATATAACTTATAGAAAGCTTATATTTGGGTCCCCAGAGATACAAATAAAGAGATCCCCAGAGCCTGTGCATACATTCAAGATAACACATATATATTTGCCTTTCAGGACAGACGTTTTTTCACTGCATAAAAAATGTAAGAACAATGTAAAATACATAAAATAGACCATAGAAAATCAATACAATTTTCCTCTTTCTCTGTTGAATTTCAACTTCCCAAGCACCTCAATATATTTCACCTTCATAGAATCATGTGTGATGCTGTTGATAAATGTGATAAATAATCTCATAAAATATGACAAATAATCAATCACATTCATTAAGGGCATCCTGATGAACTTAGGAAAAGGAAACAAAGAGGATTTTTACAAATGATATTCTATAGCGAGAAATGTCTTTATAGCTATATAACACTAAAAGCTATAATGAACACAAGTTTCCATTCTGATTATCTGTTAAATACTAAACACAAAACACAGCAAAAATAACAACCACAAAACTCTTGATTTGGAGAGCAAAAAACTGACTTAAAAGGTCTCCACTATTGCCATGTTTCCCAAGAATATGTTAAAATCATAAAAATTCCTTTAAACATAATATAAATAACTTCATTTTTATTGCAAAATCCTCTCATTGTGAGCATAAAGCAGGAACACAAAGCAGGAAAATATTATTAAAAGTGTTTTCTACTTCCATAGAAGATTGCTAGTACAAAATTAAAAAAGAAAAGGAATTTCCTAGAGTTGATAAGTCCTCCACAAAACTTCAGTTTATGGATAACATAGTTATGTATGATTGTATCAGACACCTTAGAATATTGCTGAATCTCCTAAATTGCTTTAAAGAGTTTAGTGAAATGGAATCCAATGGCAAAAATAATGGATGAAAAAAATTTACTTTTCATACTGTGATATGAAGTTGAATGGATTGCCATAGAGTTAGATTATTAGGTCATGCTTGTTGGGCAGATCCTGTAGATGGGTAGAACATTTGGGTAACTGTATAGTGCTCATAGCTATCTCAAGTTTTCCCTAGAAACAAAAGACCCTTGTGTTAAAATTAATATTCTTCTAGTAACGTACATGTACATTAATGTTAAATGTACATGAATCATGCAATACCCCAAACTCCCTAGTCATTGTGGGGAGATGGGAATAATAAAGTAATTGGACCAGAAATTTGTAAAGCAGTGCAAAGTTTTTTGATTTTGTCACAGAGTAGGGAGGGAGTAGTGCTTTTTAGAGGAGGGGGGGGAGAAGTGGGGATGAAGTGAAATATCTGTTTTTAGGACTCTGAGGTAGATTTTGCCTCATACTTATTTGTCTACTGAATCCAGGATATTGCAATTGTTGTGATTAAGTTGGTTCTTCAGTTGAGGTAAAAAATAGGACATGTAATTTATTCTTGGGCATTTAAAATATCAAGCAAGCAGGGGTTCAAGGGATATAAGGGGATCCAGACATGGCAAAGTCAGAACTCACATTACCCAAATGGGAATAAGGGATATAGATAAATAGATACACAGATGGACCAATGAATATGGATATACATATTTTTTTTTCATTTATATATATATATATATATACACATACATGTAGGTAAATAGTGGAAGTGGATAAATCCCTGCATAGTAGCAATGAAAATCTGGGTAAATAAGAGATAGTTTAAAGGATTTTATCAGAGAATTGTATGATCTAAAAAGGAGGCTAACTAGGCATGTATTAAGGAAAAAGGATAACTGATAAACACATCTGTTCAATTAGTATCCATACACTATCAAGAGTTCTCAAGGTATATTCTTAGCTTGTTGGGTTAAAGATTTAAGTAAGGATGATTAAAAGTATACAAAATAGATTGTGATTTGCACCATAAAAAGGAGTATCTGTATAAAGATCACAAATTATAATTATTTAGATTATTACTATTATTTATTACTATTATGAACATTCTTCAGTATGATATTGTTTATAATTAATTATAATGTTGATGATCACTTATGGGAAATATTCCCTCATGGGGAGGTAAGATTAGATTTAAACCTAGAAATAATTTAACAATAATATAAATTCTATTTTGTATTTTTCTTGCATTAATAAAAAGTAAATAATTGGAGGATCACCACTGTGAATAAAGACACCAAACTAGCTCCCTCCTAGGAATCCCCAGGAGGTTACCTACAGAAGGCACTTCAGCAAATATAGGAGAGGAAGATGAATTCTAGTGGATGATTATAGGTATTTCTAAAATCTCAGTACAGATAACAATTTTTTTAGGTTGTTTATTAGATCTCTGATTTTGTTAATATGTACTTTCCCTCCAAAGGGACAGGGATGTCTGGGGTACTCAGGGAGGACAAGCATCTCTGGTGTGAGGGTTTGCCAAGCCCTTTTCAGAGGTGCTCATCTATTTTGGTCTTAACCTGTCACCCAAGTCTCACCTATGGCTCCATGAAGCTGTGGTATGCACAGTGGTCACATTCTGGTAAAATGGACTGAAACAGGGTGAGAGAAGCCAACAGGCTTCAAAACCTTCTGGGAGTTGGGGCATGCCCACCCCAAGCATGTGAAGACTTCCCCATGCTATGGATAGATGGGAATACTTTGTTCCAACATACATGAAGATGGTTGAAGGAGATGCTATGGAGTAATCAGATGGTCCAGCATCAACTTCAAGGTCATCCGCCAATCCTATCACTGACCTTTGATTATGCTGGAAGAGAGAGTGAGACTGGAAACTTTCTGCAGCTCTGGATCACTTAAATACAGTTCACAAGCAAGTCCAGACATTGCCCATTGCCTCCTAGTGTCATTGGTTCTCTTCAAAAGTAAAATAAAAAGCAACAAAACAAAACCTGAACTTCTTATTCTATATAATACATGTCCAGTTTCTACTCCACTTGCTGAGCCCCTTATTCCATTCTCTCAATAGTATTTGGGTACAAATGCAAAACATGTTCTAATAGAGACTCTTCCTTTCCTTGTCAGTAACTGACATTAACTTGGTGAATCTTTTCTTTGCTAACATAAAATTTCTTCTATGAAATAGCTCTAAAATCACCATAAAACTAGTATAAAATTAGGATGTGTTATCATGATTATCAAGTTCCAGTACCTTGGTGTGTTTATGTCTCTTGCATATAAACTGAGATAAAGAATTAGAGTTTTACCCTTTGTTTTCAAAGTTGAAAGTCCTGGTGGTGATGATTATGTGAAGAGAATGCAGTTCTGTAGGAAGTCTGGAAGAGATTGACTGACAGTGAGTTCACTATTAGAGCATGTTTCTATGAAAAAATACATCTGACTGATAAAGTCAACTCAATGTTGTTTTATGGTCATATTGAGAAAATTGAGAAAAGTCAACAAAATGAAAGCTCCATAGCCCCTCTACACTAGTGGAAGACCCCCAGTTCTGAGGCAGTACTTGGTATTCAGTATCAGTGCCACACCTCTGACTGTTACATTCACCTCAGACTAGAAGTGAATTGGGGATTGGAAAAGACAAATTGGATTATGTAAAACACTATAGGAAAAAAAAAAAGAAATCTTGTAAGTGTAAAGTCTATATTCAGGAAGTGGGAGAGAAAAGGACAACCATAAAGAAAGAGATGACAGCTTCCATGTTTGGAAAGGCATTGAATAGATAATAATAATAATAATAAATACTACTAATAACTAACATTTCTATAAAGGTTACTATATTCCAAGTATCATGCTAAGTGTTTTACAATTATTATTTCATTTGATGTTCACTATACCCTGAGAAGTAGATGCCTCTATTATCCCCATTTTACAAATGAGGAAACCAAGACAAACATAGGTTATGCAACCTGCTGAAGTTTATACAAGTAGTATCTAAGGCAAATTTATTTGTACACCAGTCTTCCAGACTCCAGGTTTGGTGCTTTATTAACAATTTATTTACTTCTAAGATAGTAACACCTTAGATAATTATCAGCATGAATTGTGAAGGAATGCATAATATAACTACCTAATTTTCATTCTCCAGTGAATGATGGGCCAAGTACTTAGAGTGTTATGGGATAGGGTAGGAATGAGAGATAAGAGTTTGTTCTTTTACTCTTATCTGCACATGACCACAATTCAGATTGGTGTCAATTTCTTGCTTCAAGTAGAGAAAAATATTTTTGAGAGGCAGTACTAGTAATTAAATAGATTTTGCCCCATCCTAATTTCAGCTGTAGTAGAATTTTAAAATTAGATGGTCCAATATAAAATCATTAACATTAGTTCTGAGTTAGTTTGGAGAGACCATTTCAATCAGTGTCTCTTAGGAGATAGATAGTAATGAGCTAATAGGTTTTTCTGTTAAAAATTCTGTTATTTGAAATTCAGAATGCATTTTCCCATCAAGAAAATGTTATACTTATTTTGGATTACTTGTCATTTAGGGGAGAGGGTGGAGGGAAGAGAGGAAAAATTTTGGAAGGGTGAATGTTGAAAGTTATCCATGCATATGTTTTGAAAATGAAAAAAAAAAACTTTAATTAAAAAAAGAAAATGTTATAAATAATGACAAGGCAGGTCACAAAAATATTCTAGTAGTCCATGTAAATTTTAGGGGTTTTTGTCTCAATTATTACACACACTGGTAAGCTGAATCCTCAGAAGATGGCCACTTTTTTCCTCTCAAGGTTTTTAGGAGGTACCCTAAGAACCTTGGATAGGATAATTTTAATACTGTTACCTAAAGACCCAATTCCAGTGCCCTCTCCTCTATGTCAGTTGTTGGTTGCCACGAATAACTCCCTTATATCATTTATTTAACTAGTGGATAACTCCTCACTATCAATTTAATTGTTATCAATGAATATATTTACTGAAAAAACATAGCATCAGCAAAGGAAAAAGAAAGAAAAAGAAAGGAAAGGGAAGGAAAAGAAAGGGGAAGAGGAAAAAAGGAGTAGAAAGATAACAGCTTCCTAGTGGAGTAAATCCTGAATTTACTCCTTAAATTCTTAAGTTTGAACCTCAGCTCTATGACCTACCACTTTGACTTGCTACAGTCATTTCATCCCCCCCCATTTTCCCCCGATTCCTTTGGTCTCCTCATTAAATTTCCATTTCTCCATCTGTGCAGAGAGAATGTGGAACTCCAGTGTAAAAAAAGTATCTAATGGGAAATAGATTCATTCAGAATTTCAACTTGGGTTTTCAGGATCATATTTCCCTCCAATTCATCCCTGGAAACTAGAAGAAGTTAAAAACCTTTAAAACCCTCTTCCTTAACCCCTTCATCTACTAGAAGGCAGAAATAGGCATTCTCTTAGTTCTGACCATTAGTTGTGACTCCCAGAGGCTGTCTATGAGCCTCTAATATGGAAGGATAGACAGTAATTAGAGGGAACAAGCCACATTAAGAATCTCTAAAAGGTTGGCACATCTGGCAGGTATAATCACTTAGGCTTGTCTGAGCTACTTCCTTGCTCTCCCTCCTTTTTTTCTTCTTTATATTCTAAGGATAGCTGATTGCCTGCATCTTTTCCCACTGGTAACACATCTTGTTTGTGAGCAGTTTTCTCTCATTTATTATCTCAATGTGGAGCAAAATTCAGTCTTACACCTTTTGCTCTCCTGTTCCTCCTCTTCTTCCTCTTTCTCCTTCCTCCTCTCCCCTACCTCTTCTTCCTTCCTCCTAGTGTTCTTTCTCCTGCTACTGGTGGGTTTTCCCTCTATTAATAATAACTGTGAGATAAAAAAGAATAAAATATTTGCTCCCCAACATTTTTTCTTTTTTCTCCCCACTTGAACCCTATGGAGAACAGAAGAATCTATATTAATGATGATGATGAGGTTTTTCAACCCATTAAATTACCAACTTCCATTTCAAATGAAAATGTCCTAGGAACTTTTTTTTCCTTCTCAAGAAACAGGGTGGGATCTTATAAGAGATGGGGAACAAGTGAATAAAAAGCTGATGAAAGAGATCATGCCAGAAGAGTTCATTGTTCTTTCTTCTCTACCCTTTTAACTTCACTATTCCAGAGCAGCTATCACATATTCTGCATTAGGGCAACAGAAGGAAGAGTCATTGTTTGTCACCAAAGATTAAGATAGAATGATGAGAGTGTTAAAGAGGGATGGGAAAAAGGAAATGAAATTCAAAAAAGTGTCAGCTTGGAGAAAAACCTAATTCAGGTGGTCATGATGGGTAGCTTGCCATGCTGGATCAAACATTCTCCTTAAAGAGATTTTTATAAGTTAGACGTGTGTGTCAAGAGTTTATAATTACATAAAACACAAAGCAGTATAATTCAAAAGAAATAGTGTACATTAAAGGTGCTTGAAGAAAAGTTGGTTTAGTTAGCAAAGGATGAAGACTGCAAATTTTTAATTAAAATGAAGATTTTAAAACATGTCTTTTTTTTTTTAAATTTTACTGTGATAAGCATATGACAGCCTAATGGTCATTCACTTTTCTCAGGAAGAATGGAGAAAGAAAGAGGGAGAAAGATAAAAGGAGGAAGAGGCCAAGGTTGTTTTTTTTCTTATTTTTCTTATTTAATATTTTATTTTCCCCAGTTACATGTAAAACATTTTTAACATCTCTTTTTAAAATTTTGAGTTGAAAATTCTCTCTGTTCCTCCCTGCTTATGCTCTCCTCATGGAGAAGGCATATTTTAGAATATACAAAATATTTCCATATAAGTTATATTGTAAAAGAAAACATAGTTTCCCTCCATGCCCCCCTCCCCCAAAAAAAAACCCTCAGGAAAAGTAAAGTAAAAAAGTATGTTCAATCTGTACTTAGATACAATCAGTTCTTTCTTTTTTATGTTAAACATGTTAAAATATATTTTAAATCCATTATGTATAAATATATTTATACAGTTCTCTTGCTTCACAAGAAAAAACAGATCAAGAAAAAAAAAGTAAATAAGTAAGAAAACAAAAGGCAATCAAACAACAATTAAAAGAGTGAATATTGATTTTGCCGTGTACAGTGATCTCCTGGTTCTGCTCATTTCACTCAGCATCAGTCCATGCAAGTCTCTCCAGGCCTCTCTGAAATCATCCTTCTGGTCGTTTCTCACAGAACAATAACATTCCATGACATTCATATAGCATAACTTATTCAGCCATACTCCAATTGATGGCATCCATTCAGTTTCCAGTTTCTAGCCAATACAAAAAGGGCTGCCACAAACATTCTTGCACATGTGGGGCCCTTTCCTTCCTTTATGATTTCTTTAGGATATAAGCCCAATAGAAACACTGCTGGGTCAAAGGGTATGCACAGTTTGATAACTCTTTGGGCATAGATCCAAATTGTTCTCCAGAATGGCTGAATCCATTCACAATTCCACCAACAATGTATTAGTGTCCGAGTTTTCCCACATCCCCTCCAACATTCATCCTTGTCTTTTCCTGTCATCTTAGCCAATCTGACAGGTGTGTAGTGGTATCTCAGAGTTGTCTTAATTTGTATTTCTCTTATCAATAGTGATTCAGAGCACCTTCTCTTATAAAAATCAGTTCTTTCTCTGAAGAAGAATAGCATTTTTCATCATAAGTCCTTCAGAGTTGTCTTGGATTGTCTTGCTGTGAATAGCAAAGTCATTCACAACTGATCATCTTACAATTGCTATCACTCTATAAACAGTACACTTCACTCTGCATGAACTCATTTGAAATAATTTATCAATTGGGCAATGGTTCTTTTTAATAAATTTGACACAGTTCCTTATATGTTTGAGAAATAAGACTATCATTAGAGAAACTTGCTTCAAAATTATTTGCTAACTGTATTTACCTTTATTTATTCTATTCTTTCTCCTTTTACCTTTTTCTTCCTCAAAAGCATTTTGCTTTTGACCACCCCCTTCCCCAAACATGCCTTTCCTTCTGTAATTACTCCTCTTCTTGTATCCTCTTCCCTACTACTTTCCTGCAGAATAAGATAGATTTAATATAGATTTCTATATCTAATTGAGTGTATATATCATTTCCTTGTTCAGCCAATTCTGATAAGTAGGGTTCATTCATTTCCCCTTCCCTAATCTTCTTCTCCATTGTAAAAGGCTTTTCTTACCTGTTTTTTGTGAGATAATTTATGCCATTCCACCTCTTCCTTTCCCTTTCTCCTAGTACATTCCTCTCTCATCCCTTAATTTTAATTTTTAAGAAATTATCCCTTCATATTCAACTGAAATCTAAGCCCTCTGTGTATGTATGTATGTGTATGTATATATGTATGTGTGTATATGTGTATATATGTGTATATCTTCTTTTTCACCTCCTTAATAATAGAGAAAATTCTTATGAGTTACAAGTATCATCTGCTTATGTAGGAATATAAATAGATTGACATCATTAAGTCCCTTATGATTTCCCTTTCCTGAATACCTTTTCATGTGCTTCTTTAGAATCTTGTATTTGAAAGTCAAAATTTCTATTCAGCTCTGGTCTTTTCCTGAAGAATGCTTGAAAGTCTTCTTTTTCACTGAATGTCCATATATGTATATATATATATATATATATTTTAAATTATTTCTTCTGAACCTATTTACCACATCAGTTGTTCTGCTAATGAGATGCTTCACATTGTTCTCTATTTTTTCATTCTTTTGGCTTTATGTTTTATTGATTTCTCATAAAGTCAAAAGCTTCCATTTTCTCTAATTTTTGGGGAATTATTTTTTTCAGTGAGCTGTTATACCTCATTTTTCATTTGGTGAATTTTGCTTTTTAAGGCATCCTTCTCTTTTATATGTTCTTTTGTATCACTCTCATTTCTCTTCTCAATTTTCCCTCTACCTTTTTTACTTAGATTTCAAAATCCTTTTTGAGCCCTTCCATCGCTTGAGACCAATTTTACTTTTCTTGGAGACTTTGAATAGGAGCTTTGACTTTGCTGTCTTCTTCAATGTATGTGTTTTGATCTTCTTTATCAAGATAGTATCAATATCTAATAATATCTAATAATATGATTAGAATTTTTTTTGTTATTTGCTCATTTTCCAAGATTATTATTTGACTTTTAACTCGTTGTTAAAGTAGGTCTCTGTTTTCAGGGTGGAGTTTGCAAGGTCCATAGCTTCAGGGATTTTGTGCAGCTGTTTCAAAGATTCTTCTAGGGAGCTGTAAGTTTTCAGTTCTTCCAAGGCGGTATGGTGTAAGGGGAAGTGCCTTTGCTACTCTCCTGTTCTGTGCTCTGCTCTGTGAGCAAACACAAGCACTCTTTTCTACTCTGAAACTGGGAGGAGGGTCTCTCATCCACTGTTCCTATTAGTAGGAATGATCCTTTAAACCTGAGATCATGAGCCAGGACTTCACCCCAGATCGGAGTATGACCAAAGCAGCAAAGTTTACCTCAGTGCTACTAAGACCCCTTTAATTAACTTCTAACCAACTGTTTGATCCCTTTACTGTCTGTGGGCCAAGATGTTCAGAAACTGCCAGTGCCACTGCCACATCTGCTGCCACAGCTGATTTAGTGCCAAGGCCTACTCCTGATTTACTGGGACTGCAACTGTACCAGTGTGGTGGATGCTGGACTGGGTTTCCTTCTCACTCTGGTGCAACAGGCTTTTCCTACTGACTTTTGGCTGGACAATTGTTTCACTCTGTCTTTTTGTGGGTTCTGAGGCCCTAAAATTGGGTTAGTCATTATTTAAAAGTATGTGGAGAGATTTGGCTCTACCAAGGACAGAGGTTTTCTTTTTTTTTTAATTCTTTCTTTAAAAAAATAGTATTTTGTTTTTCCAATTACATGTAGATTGTTTTCAACATTCACTTTTGAAAGATTTTGAGTTCCGAAAATTTTTTCTCCTCTCTGTCTTCCCTAGCCAAGACAGCAATCTGATTTAGGTTATACATGTGCAACCATTTTAAACATATTTCCATATTAGTCATTTGGACAGAGTTTTCTGAAACTATTGATTTATAGATTTGATTTGTAAAGGAATCAATCAAATGAAATAAGTTAATAATAAGTACCCACTTTGTGCTAGTTATTATTCCAGGTACTAGAAATATAAAGACAAAACTGGAAGACAGAGATAATTTAGTTTATTTCCTTCATTCTAGAGATAAGAAAACTAAAGTTCTGAGAAACTAACTGATCTGAACAATTTCATATGTAATAAACAACAGATTTGTTAAATTATGTCTCCACTTAAATAATGTCTCCACTGTATTTCTCAAAGAAGCAGCTTGAAACATCTGACACAAACTTTTTCTTCTTCCTTTTATTTACCCAAACCTTACCCTCACTCTCTCATATTTATTAAGGCTGGGGTCTCAAAATAAAGTATCACTTGGTTAATGTCATCTGATATGACCAACTTTAAATCCTGCCCTCTATTTCCCATAACTCCTATCCAGTCACTGCAGAAGTACTTTTATTCTTTCCTCATTCCTCTTGCAACACCATTTATTCTAGTCCCCTTTCTGTTTTCCAGGACCATGGTTTTCCATGGTCTTTTAAAGTTAATTAGGGGCAATTAGTAGGCCTGATTAAACCTTCTAGAGAAATTAGTATCAATTATGGTACTAGGGTGTGTTAAAATTGTATCTTATTCTGGTCCCCATTATTACCTATCTACTTCCCCACTCACTTTTAGACAGTGTAGTAAGAAAGTTTCTAATTAGCTAGTGACAATTAGCAAGGGACAATAAGCAGGAAATAAAATTGCAAAAGGGGAACCTAGAAGTCACATGCTGCTCCAAAGATCAAAGGGGCAGAATTCATAAATTGTATGATATATTATACAAAATTCCCATTCTGGTAATTAATCAGCATAAACCATCTAAGCAGAAATCTTTGTCAAGGTTTTTGGTCCTGTGATATGTAAATTCTAAACAAAATCCAAAACTCCACAGCTCCAGACCAGAGGAACATCTAAAAGGTGCTGATACTTTTGGGATACAACTTTGAAGTTTTACTTTTAACTTTGAGATGATGTGGATATATTAATGAACTAATCCCAAGGTGGCAAAGATAGGAATTGGTCTGTTTCTCTCAAAAAAACCTATAAAAATGAGACCTCAAATTCCTGACCTTCCCCTAGTCTTTCATCATTCTTCTATCTCCATGAGGTCCATGCTACCTAATACTCCCAACTCCAATCACATTTTTCTGAGTGTGCTCTCCTCCATGCCATCCTTGTCCTGACACTGCCTTCCTTCAATTGCCTTATCCCTATTTCATAATTTCATATATTATAAATGGACAGATTCAAATCAGAGATCACTGAAGGTAAATAAGCTGTGAAATTTAGATATCACAAAATGGTGTGCAGAGCTGAGTAAAGGGGAATGCAACATGACATTCATAGATAATTAAAGTATTAAAGTACAAACAATATGAAGATTGGTGACTAGCATTGCTCAAAATATCTGTTTGAATCTTTGTCTTTCTATAGTAGATCCTTCTACTTTTAGGCAGCTCTGACTTTTAGGAAATTCTTTTCCTGAAATTAAGCTTAAATGGACCTCTTTTGCAAATTCTATTCTCTGTTCCTGCTTCTGCCTTTCTATGACCAATCAACAAAAGTTAAATTCCTCTGATAGACCATTAGAGACGTGGAGACAACTATTGTTTCAATCTGAGTCTCCTGTTTTCTGGGTAAAACATGCCCAGTTCTTCCAACATGGCCTCAAAAGTTAGGGATTCAGAGTCCTTTACCATTCTCCTTGTCCTTGTCTGGATGCTCTCCAAATTATCAGTATTTTTCTTAGGGCCAAGAACAGGAGGCAGAATTACAGATGTGGTCAGTATTGACCAGATAGCACTGTGCAACTATCTCTCTCTTCACAGACTAGACTCCTCTTAATTCAACTCATCATCATCTCAACTGTTTTGGTAGCCACAAAACTTATTGAAGCTCCTAGATCTCTGTTCAGAACAACTGCTATTTATCCATACTGACCCTTCTTATACCTGTGAATTAAATCTGTTTTTATACCCATGGATGATCTTACATGTATTTGTTTTGAATTTATTTTCTTAGATCCAACCTAAACCTGTAGCCTATTAAAGATTCTTTTCCATCTTGAGTCAGTTATTCATTTGTTGCTAACTTTCTCTCAGCTGTATGTTATTTGCAAATTGATGGGTCTTTTTTCCAAGTAATTGGTGAAAAAAAAAAAAACCTTAAGCAGTATGGGTGCAAATAGAGAGAGGTGGGGCACTTCATGGTCAATTTTCTAACAGGTTCACATTGAATCACCCTTTGAGTATTGTCATCCAACTAATGCTAAATATATCTGTTTATATTATAACATAATTTACATTTTCCTATTTCCACAATAGTTACTTGATCAAAATCTTGACCAAAAGTTAAGTAAGCTATTTCCACAGCATCTCCCTTATCACATTTAATAATTTTGTGGGAAAAATAGGAATGAGTTATTCTGCAGTGATTTATTCTTCATGAAACTGTACTAGTCTTTGTGATTACTGCCTCCCTTTCTGGACATTCCACTTGCTGTGGTATTGGAGACAACATCAATTGGCCTCGAGTTTGAATACTCTATTGTTTTGTGGTTGTGTGTGTGTGTGTGTGTGTTTCAAAGTGTTATACATATATAGAAAGTCTATTATTCTTTGTATATTCTATTATTTTTGCAAAAACTAAAGAAGTTCACAAGTCAGTAGAGAACTAGAATGTGTAAGCTGCCTTTAGAGAATTCAAAACAGTTCAAATTTTTTTGTTGATTTTTCCCAATTAATTTGATTCTCATGCTGAAAATAATAATAAAAAATTACCTTTGGGAGAAAAAACAATTATACTTTCCTTGAAATATATGTTAAATGATTCATGAAAATCTGTTGTCACTCTTAAGAGTTTGAACAAAGAAAATATTCCACAAAATTCTCTAAGGAAAGTTCTTCAGTAAAAGCTATAGCTAAAAAATTTAATATAATTCAAACAATTCAGATTTAGAATGAAACATGCTTTAAATGATTGCTTTTCTGTAGTCCATTAAAGGTAAATTGATTGTTTTGCTATTAAACCTAAAATGCTTTTTACAACCTTATGTAATTTACTCATTTATTCCAATATTGTCAAGGTCTATCCCTAGCCTCAGGGAATCTTGGCCACTTTCTTGATGGAAATTCTAATAAAGATAGGGTCAATTGTATGCCATAGGGGATGACCCCCTGCTGCAGGGCCTGACTCTGCAGGATACTCTGGAGATTCTAAAGCTATGATGAGCCTCAAATCAGGCTAGAGGCTGTGACTCTCCCTACAGATGTTGATAGCAAAGAATGATTCCCTAAAATAAGATCTGGCATTCATATAGTGAGAATGCTTTAAAGTTCACAGTGTGTTTTAGATATATTACCTCATTAGACCCAGACATCTACTCTGTGGGATGTGTAGTGCAAGTGTTATGATCTCCATGTTACAGATGAAAGAAATTGAGTCTCATTGTAGTAAGTAGCAGAATTCAAAGTTGAACCTACATATTCCAACATCATCTTTTTTTTTCCTAGGTAATACTGCCTTTATCTAATGAATTGTTTAGAAAATTGTATATATAAGTTATATTTATAGAATAATTATATAATAGATAACTATGATATGAATTAGTAACATAATACATGATATAATATATACATGTACAAATTATATCTATAAT
The DNA here is from genome assembly GCA_023553655.1 of Myrmecobius fasciatus. Lineage (NCBI taxonomy): Eukaryota > Metazoa > Chordata > Mammalia > Dasyuromorphia > Myrmecobiidae > Myrmecobius > Myrmecobius fasciatus. The sequence continues at coordinate 41,479 of JAJPUD010006848.1, read as the reverse complement.
TTGCATACAGTCACTTGGATATCTAGAATGGGAAAATCTTGCCTTCTACTTTTATCCTTTTTCCAATAATGCCTTGCTAGACTTCATTATTCATTCCCTCCATCTATCTTTACTCTTACATATGGGTTGTTGAATGTCACTGGAAAAGTCATATAATAGTATGCATTGTAGCCACTATTAATTTATGTTCTGCAATCTCAACAGAGCCCTTCTAACTGCATAGCAACCCTTTTTTTTATAACTTTCTATTACATTCCCCACAGCAGCTATTCCAAACTTGCTTTTCTATTATTAAAGACTCCTGTATTATCTTCTCTACCTGCCTTATCAGCAGAGAACCTGAGTTCCCAGTTTCCATTTTTACCTAGAAAAACAGTGACTTGACTTGAACTCCTTTTCATTCTTTCCAAATTCACAACTCAAAACCCCTCACAATCTTTTACTTTTCTCCTTTGCTTTTCTAATAAAAAAATGTAACCCTTCTTTCATCCATTATATTTCTGATCTTCGACCCATATCCTCCCATCTCTTCCTAAACCTTGCCCCTTCAGTCATCCATTATCTCTTAATGTTCCATTTATTTTCCATTAAGTCTACCTCTGATGCCAAAATTAAAACTTTCATATTTTGTCTGGGAGAGAATTATCATTTTACTCATCTAATTTCTCAGTCTGTCATCTTTGATTCTTCCTTTTCCCCCCCTAAAATATCCAATTACTTTCCAAATTTGTCAGTTCTTCCTCACAGTATAAATCCTTTTTCCATTCAGATCCTTGCCATTTTTTCAGTGGACTATTACAAGAGCCTCATAATTGAAGTACCAGCTTCCAACCTTTCCTGAGTCCAATCCAAGTACAAAACCATTGACAAAATAATCTTCCTAAAGATCAAGCATCTGTCATTCTTTTTCTTGCTCCAGAACTTCCCTTGATTCCCCCAATTGCCTCTTAGATAAAATTTGAGTTTCTCAATTTGTCCTTTAAATACTTTTACAATCTGGAATTGCACTAGAATTCCAGGCTTATTACACTTGATTCTCCTCTTTGAACTCCATAGGCAAATTAGCAAGCTTTCATTTAGATTGTAAGGTCCTTGAGGGCAAGGGATGTTTTTTGTCCCTTTTTTTGTAATCTCAGTGCTTTATAGTGCCTGGCACGAAGTAGGTATTTAGTCAATATTTGTTGAATTTAATTAATTTGAATTTCATTTCCACAAAATGAAAATATATTTTCAATCCCATTCTGATTCTAAATACATGAGTATCTTATGTAGTGTAAATAAAGCATCCATGGAATTAATTGAAATTTGGACAAAGTTAAGGTTAGTGTGATTGATATACAGAATTTTTCAACTGCTTTATATAAAATCTATTTTTATATATTTTTATTATCTGCCTCCTATTCTTCCCCCACCTCAATTGAACAATAAAAAGTAAAAGTTACCTCCCTCATTCTCCCCTTAGATTTCATACAATAAATAGAAACTGAATATGTAATTTTTTAGGTAGGTATATGAATATGCTTTAGAAATATGGTAACTGTTAGTGTGAGTATTTTAGAGTCCATTCTTTTTCTACAGTTAATAGAGGTACTTCTCTTTAACTATATGAATGATTCTATTTACAAAATTGGGCAGGGAGCGTGAAGGCTTATCTGGATTCTGCTATTTGGAACTCACTGTTCTTCAATTTAGCCATCTAAATTAACTCATATCTAGCCTGTTATTGAAGAACATGACCACCTGCCTCCTCCATATGTCAACTTTCAATTAGAAATAATTTCATTCGAAAGTCTTGTACCTCTTTTACATTTCCCCTACTTTCCATCTATAATATAATTAGGAGAACAAAATATTTTGGGATGCTTTTATGCAAAATTCTGTTGAGGAATGCAGCAACAACAATCATTCTATTCTGCCATTCTATAACTATTGTTGTGGCTTTGCAGATAGTCCATAATGATGGGATTCTCCTTATCCATTTGGTTAAAAGAAATTTGTAAATGTGTTATAATGAGTGTGTCAGCCAGCAGCATTGCAACATGGTGAATTAGATACAGCTGGCCTTGAAGAAAGGATGCTTAGAGATCCAGACCTTTCTCTGATAAATATTTTCTGTTTGACTATGGAAAAGTAAATTAAACTTCCTTTGATTGAATCAACTACTTAATATTATAAGTTTCAAACTTGCATTGGTCAAGGGATTTTTCTTATTTGGCAGGACTCTATACCAATGAAAATATCATGTCCATTTACATTCTCCTTATATTATCTAGCGTTATTTAAGGAAAAAAACACAATTTATAATCACCTGATTTAGTACAATTCTAGTTCCCTCATGTAGCAATACACCTTATAAAATTCCTTATAATTCCAATATTCCATCACATTTTTCTATTTAGCAAATGTTTTCTTGGGCTCAAGTCCAAGTCATAAAAACTCAGTCTACCACTTTTCAAGAGACCTATGGATAATCATCACAAGTATTTTGTTTTGCCATTTCCTCTTTAGTTAGATCTGAAGCAACAATTTTATCCAGGAAACTTATCCTACCTGTAACCTGAGATCATGTGTGAAAAATACATATGAAAGAATATTTAATTTCTGTAATAGAGGAGTAGCACCAGCTAGTGTCACAAAACTAGATAAAAACATCTTAAGTGAATTCTGCTGATTAGTGCAAAAATCAAAGTTCTCTATTCATTCAAACATATTCACTCAACAAAATACTCAAATAGTTTGGCAAAGTTAGATAGGAAACAGAGAAAGAACATCAGAACAGAATCTCTCACATGCATATGCAGACAGGGAGAGAGAGAGAGAGAGAGAGAGAGAGAGAGAGAGAGAGAGAGAGAGAGATGGATACACACACGTATAAAAACACAAATTCACACAGAAGACTTTTACATTAGTTTGTTATTGGGTTATTATTAACTTTGAGCATGTATTGATATTATGTGACTGCATCCAGTCTGTTAGTGCTACAAAGCTAAAGAAAATAGCAGACAATTAGGTGACATCCAAAATAAAAGAAGTTTAAAAAGAAAATAGAAACAGTGGAAGGCTGTAGGGGAAAAAAAGAGTGAAGGAAGAGCCAACATTTGTCATTCTGTCTTAAAATCACCTGTGAATGATACTTTCTTTCTGAGTAAATCCTTTGAAGCATGATAGGTAATTCTCCTCTGACTTTCTTCTTTTATGTTTGTATTTTGGCCTAAGAACCTATTTCTGAGTTCCATTTGTATTCTTGGTTATTTCTAGTCTTTGTGATGCTTAAAATTTTACTTATAAATATGCTATTTTATATTTTAAAGGGAGAGTCAACAAAGAGTAAAGGCATTTATTCCTTTTATATTTATAATTGCAACATGGAAAATCCATTTACAAATGATCTTAGGCAATGATGTGATTTAGTTTTGTCACTAAATACTTGAGAGTCCAAGAAAACAATTTCTAAAGATATCTTTCATACCTTTTTAATATGCTGATAATAGATTACATACCTATTAGTTTTGTCATTTTGTGAAACTTAGTACTTTAAAAAATTAGAATTAGTCTCTTCTAAAGAAGAGTATTTCTTTATCAAAACAAATTATTCACCTGTCTATAGATTTATAATCTTAGCTGTTGGTACATAGCAACATTAAATAACTAGTCTTTGGTGACACAACTAGTATGTAGCAGAGGTGAGATTCAGATTATATGGAAGACTATAACAGTTGTTATGCTGCAACTTTTTTTTCCTTTGAGTTTTGGGGGGTTCCCTGAGTTTTTTTTAATGACAATTAATTCCAGGCATGGAGGACTCTGAATTTCCTGAGAAGTCAGATATGTACCTAGATCAAAAAAGGAAGATCCTTAGTTTATTGTTGATCTAAGAAAAGGGCTGTTCTTTGTTTTCACATGTTTTTTCCCTGGGTATAGCAGTATTACAATTTTTCCCTTTGAAAAATAATTCAAAAATCCTAACTGAGCACTGCACTTTGATTTTTTTAAAATTTCTTTGTGGTCAAGGGTTTCTGAGAAATTCATCTTTTGTTTCAAAATATTATGAAATGTAAGTTGGGTATTGCTTGAGACAAGGGCTTTTCTGATTATCAGGGGTAACTCTATTAGTCTTTCTCTAAACAGCCTGCTTTTACATTAATAAATGTGTCTCTGATAGATTCAGCTAAACACACTATATAGGCTATTTTTCTTCCACACTCAAGTCTTAGTGACTCCCAAGATGGCTCTAATTCTACTATGGCATAGTGCCTCTCCTCTGATAAAGTGATAAAGATTATTTTACTTGGGGAAAAGATATCTCAAAAGGGATTAGTAAAAATATAAAAACATATAATATAGGTAAACTTTGGAAGTTTTGAAATTGTATGTAGTGGGAAAAGGCTCCATTTGACACTTGGTTGCCTCATTCCTGGCATATAATAAGCTCGTAATAAATGTTTGTTTCTTGGTCTCTCTCAGTCTCTGTCTGTCTTTCTGTCTCCGTGTGTCTCTGTTTGTTTGTCTATCTTCCACCCTCTCTTTACTCATTCATAATGAAGCCAGCTTCATCTTTCTTTCCAGATTCAAGAGCTCCTCCTTTGGGGTTGGAGCTATCTTTCATAATTCTTTTCAGTTCAATCCTCCATCCCAATATTAGCTGCTGGTTATTAGCTCCCTAGTTCTTTGTAAGTATTTTGCATCAATTAACTTTTACAAAGGGTCATTTATTAGAAGATTTCACAGGAGAAATGTACTGACATTTCCCAAAGACACCTGAAGGGCACACACACCACTGTACCTTAGTTGCTTTTTGACTTTTATTCCCTTCTTTTCTATTCCAGGCAAAGGAGAATAGGGGAAAATGAATAGAATAGAGCCAGAAGCAATTTCTGGGCCAGGTTCTCTCACTTTCTCCCTTGCATATCCTTAGTGGCTGATCTCTTTCAAACAGCAAATCTGGAAAGAGAATGGGCTCCAATTTTGTCTCCATAGCCAATCCAAGAAACTCTTCTTCACAACATAGTAGCAGACTAGATCCATTTATATAATATATGCACATGGACCAAATCTGAAGTACTTCCATGACATTTCCATTTGAACATCATCATCCATTTCCATCAGGACTTCTGTAGCATTAGCTTTCTATCCATCTTTCATCTTTCTATTTATCTAAAAGTCTATTATCTTATCTAAAGGGAGGTGACTTCACCTGCTTAAGATGACTTCTTAATTCTTGTAGCACATACTGTTCAAGAATAATAATATGGGAAAATTGCTTTCACATGTAAAATGATAGAAATATGAACACATCTCCTTGATTTTCCACCAGCTACAGATAAGCAAGTATTAAGAACCACGTGATCTTTTATTTCTTGCTTCATTGCTATATCATCTGATAACAGAAAATGTATAAATCATCCTTATTGTTTATCATTTATTTTTATTCAAGTAAACTACTTAATAATGAATATCCCATCTCACTATAAATGCTAAAGACAACATTTTTTGAAAGTCAAACCCTGATGGGCAAATATCTAATTAATTGCACATTTCTAACACTGATAAATTTGGACCATGATAATTAGGATCTTGGGCAAAAACAAAAACTTATTTTGAAAAAGCATTGATAGTTATACTTTAAGTAAAATATACAAATACTTTATGAATTGGTCATTATTCTTTTCTTTCCCCCAAGGGAGAAAACACCTACATTGTTGCTTTAGAGAGTGATCTAGTTAAAACTATCAAAGAATTATTTTTATGCATCCTCATAACCTAGAAAGGTAGTTGCTGGTAAAAAACAAAAACAGAAAATCTGCAGTAGTATTTGTTTATATTTTTTGCAATATTGGTAGGAAATCTTAATCTTGTTTTAAAAGGTTTATGACCTTACTAATGTAACATACAAAATAAGATCATATGTATGATAGGAGAAAAAAAAACTAATAATTGTAACTGAAGATTTGAATTCTTTTTTGTAACAACCACACAAATATTGATAGAATGAATTAAGAAAACAAACAATGTGTTCCTAATAGGAAACAAAGACAAGACAGGAGCATACTCACAAATTTAAAATAAGAGTGTTTTCTTTGCATGCAGAACATTAGGAATTACAATAATATTGACCAAAACTGAGTTCAAATTAGAAAGTATTAAGAGCTAAACATGGGGATTATAGTATGCTTAAATATATTATTAACAATGCAAGATCTGAATAAAATTCTGAAAAAAATCTCATATTTACAACTACATAGGAACAAAGGGTAATTTAATGTAGATGAGTATTTAAAGTTAAAATACTTATGTAACCTATTTGGGTGAATAATTTTGTTCTGGGATTTCAAAGATTGACTCAATTACTTATGAAAGCTGCATGGAAGTTACAAAAATGATGTAGGACACGGGTTCTTAAACCTTTTCTTTGCATCATGGACATATTTGACAATATAATGAAACCTATGGATCCATGCATATATAATGTGTTTAAAATAAAATACATAGGATTACAAATAAAATTGTATTTTCATAGATATTAAAACATTTGTTAAATACCTAATTCATGGACCTTCTGAAATGCACAGACCCCTTGTATGCCAAGGATCCTAGATCAAGAACCCCTGATATAGTCTAAGAAATAAGAGTTTTTTTTAAAATAAAAAGAGATAGAGACAGAGACAGAGAGACAGAGAGAGAAACAAAGAGAGAAGAAAATGCAAAAAGGCAGAAGGGATAGAAATTCTAAATTTTTTTTTAAACTTTAGAATAAAACATAAGACAATAAAATGATAATAAGATTACCATGATAAATATGGTCCTGAATAGAAATTTAAATTCATTTCATTTTTTAAAAAAAATATTTCATGCACTGAAAACAAAATAAGAAAAAATAACAATAGGAAAAACAAAGACAGAAACAGAAAAAAACAAAACAGAACATTGCCTTGTGCCCAGCAGAACATGAGGAAAGATTCAAACTATATAACAATAAATTTCCATTTCAAGAAAGCACATATAATAATAGAAGAGATTATAGTCATGAGCATCCATCTTTGCTTCCTTATAGGTTATTCTTTTGTTCTCTGCTGCACACATTTTTTACTTTATTCTTTTTTTCCTCTTTTGTCCCCCCTGCCTCCCAGAAGTTGGCTATAGTTAAGTACAAATATATTCATATATATAGAGAGAGATATCTATACATACATACTTTATATATACATGTATATATATATATATTTATATTTATATATGAATGAACATATATAATACTCACATACAGACATGCACACACATATAACATACATTTATAATGATCCACAGAGTTACACACACCTATATATATACATATGCATAGCTACATGCATACAAACCTACATGGCTTCAAGCACTAGCCATGTGACCTTGTATAAGTCTCTTAGCCTCGTTTGCCTCAGTTTCCTCATCTGTAAAATGAATTGGAGAAAGAAATAGCGAACCACTTCAAATATCTTTGCCAAGAAAACCCCAAATAGGGTCACAAAGAGTCAAATACAACTGAAATGACTGAACAACTGGACTTAACACGACTGATTTAATGAGTATCTGAGACTGGCTTTGAACTCAGGCTTTCCTTATTCCAATTCCAGACCTTATCCACTACGCCACCTCATTGCCTCTTATAGCATTATTGATATTCACTATTTATGTATTGAATAACACAGGGTCTTTAAATACTTAAAGATAAAGCTGCCTGACTTAAAAAAATTAGAAAACAATGACAGCTAGAAAGTTCAATGTAATGCTTTCAGACAGACAAATTTAACAGAAAGTTAATAAATAAATAAAGGTTTGGAACAGCTGATTGGAAAAACTAAATTGTTTACAACCTTTGACCTAGCTATTCTACCACAGAGACTTTATACTAAGGAATTTATTGACAACAGGAAAGACTAATACACACAGAAATGTGCGTGATGGCATTATATGTGGCAGTAAATAGTTGCAAACAAAATATGTGTCCAATTACTGAAAAATGATTAAACATGTTACAGAATGTAAATAAAATGGAGTATTATTGTACCATAAGGTAGCACAAATATGAATAATCAAGAGAAATATTGGAAGGCAATATAGAATACAGGTGATTAAGCTATGACTTGAGGGTTAAATTCTTTGGCTTCCTGTTTTTCTGTAGCCTAGGATTCAAGAATGTTTGTGTGTATACACAGACATGTATACTTATACACACACAATATACACATGTATATACACATATGTATATATACACATGCAGGTATACACAATGCATATACACACATGTATATGTAGGTATATGCATATTTTGAATATATATGTGTATTTAATACATATATTATATAATATGTAAATGTATTTTAAATAAGGTTTTATTGCATTTAAAAGTATAAAAACTATTCTTAGCTCACAGAGCCATAGTTTGTCTTCCCCTGCTACAGAATGAAGAAAACAGAGCAAAAATAACATTGTGCATAATAGAAAGAAAGGAATAAAGAAAAAAAAAGAAAAGAGAAGAGAGGAGAAAAGAAAAAGATAAAAAAGAGGCAGGACAGAAAATAATCCAACACAAATATATCTGATTAAACTCCTTGTACATGACGTGAATATGCTTTTTCCCTAAAAGACAGAGCACAGTGAAGCTAATTAAGAATTATTGGTCTCCCAGAAAACTATGAAGAATCTATACGATTCTATCTTGATTCTTCCATGCCCATTTTTCAACAGTCTGTCTACTCCTTCTAATGTGTAAACAGTATGAGTCAACACATTTTGTTTCTTTCCTAGAATCTCATATAAGTTCTTGATTGTAGTTCATTTAAGTATCAAATTTCAAAATATTATACAAGAAAAAAATTAAATATAGAATGTCAAGTGTATATTGATATTATTCTCAGAGTTTTAATTATAAATCGAATCTTATAAGCACTTCAGGAGAAATAACCACAAATTAAAATATATTAATTTGAATCACAGAATCTGTCTTTTAGAATGAGAGGAAAAGACTGGCAATGATGTATAAAAAACAAAGCAAATCAGCCTCTAAACCAAAATTGCATCCCCCCCCCAAAAATTCACATGTATTTCTTCATATAAAGTATAAATCTTTTTTTGTATTATCACAGAATTTTAAACCGCAGAAGAATCTCTATTCTGATTAAGCCTTTTGACATGTCAATGGATTATCATCCAGAGTTTTAAATTTTAGTCAAGAAACAAAATGTATTTACTGATATAATTTACCGATACAAGATGAACATATATCAATTGAGATATATAAATTTAGTGACAAATTTGAAAAAATGGGAATATAAATTTATCTAACTGCAAAGAAGCAGGAGGTAAAAAGGAAGGAATTGTACTATAAATTATAGGTGAAACAGATGATCAGAAAAACTAGTGAAGAAAAAAGAAAATTGAGACAGATAAGATCATTCCTAAATCACATTCTCAGCTGAAAGATGTGTGTGTGTGTGTGTATGTGTGTGTGTGTGTCTGTGTGTGTGTGTGTGTGCAGTCTATATTGAAGTTGATTAAAGTTGATTGTAGTAAAAATATGAAAAAATTATGTAATAAGATATGATGGAGGGGAGAAAACCCATAAACTTAATAATTATAAATGTGAACTGCAAGCTAGTGAAAAATAATTTTACAATAAACATCTCTGTTAAAAGTCTGAAGTTTAAATCTATAGGAAATTGATACAAAATTATAATATTAAAAATATGATAAAGGATGGTAAAAGATTAAAAACAAACCCACTCTAATAGCTGAATTGCTTTCAAATAACCATGCTAATTTACTGCCAGTGGAGCTATGAATTGATTCAGCAACTAACTACATAGGAATATACAATAGCTTTTCAAAAAACATTCTTATTCTTTCACCTAGCTTTACCATTATTAGGTTTATTCCCTAGGGAAGTTATTGACAAGAAGAAATGATTATATGCAAAAATATTCAAAGCAACACATTTATAATAGCAAAAAATCTGGAAACAAATTATATGCCTAACAATAAAGGAATGATTGATTACATTGTTGTTTATGAATGTAATGGAATATTATTGAACCATATGGAATATAACAAACCAAAGAAATGTAGGAAGACATATGAAATGAGCAAAATAAATATAGGAAAAGCCAAAGAACAATATATGCAGTGACTACATTTGTGTCAATAAAAATACAAATAAATAGCAACAGATATTAGGTTAATTGCAAACATTCATGATAATATTTCTTTGTGAAAATTAAGCCACACAAATTTGTTCTCTGGAAACAAATTTCTGTTTGGAATTTGCCACTCAAATAATATATCTTGTTTCTTTCATGCCCACAGTGTGACTTCCTTCCCCATGTGAATACTCTGAATCTGACCTTGCTTAAAATTTTGCTTAAATAGGGAGTGAAGCCAAGATGTGGAGGGAAGGCATGAACTTCAGGCTCTGGATTTTAAAAAGAATTTCAAGATTCATATAAAGTCATTTCAGCTAGAAAAAATTAGCGTAAGGTCTTTTTAGGCTATAGATGCTACTTTTGTTTTTCTGGCTTTTAGATCCTTCTGTTTTCAGCAGAATGTGAGAAGTAATTTTCCATGTTTTAAAGTACTCAGAGAAAATGAAATAAATATAAGATAAAAATTGTGAAAGGGTAGTAGCTGTCACAACTAGGGAAATTTCAGTTCTTCAGAAATCCTTGAAGAGGGATCAAACAAGGGACCAATAGAAAAAGATGCAGCTGATAATTCTGACAACTGTATTTGTAACAATTTTATTTATTTTTTCCACATATATATTTTATTTTATTTTTTTACATGTTCATTAGCTTTTTAACCAAACATTTCTTTATGAATCTGGTTGGAAGAGAAAAATCAGAACAAATGAGAAAAACCATGACAGATGAAAAAAAAACAGAAAAAAAGTAAACATAGCATTTGTTGATTTATATTCAAGTTCCATAGTTCTCTTTATGGATGCAGATGGTGCTTTCTGTCAAAAGTCTGTTGGGATTGGCTTGATCATCAAACCATTGAGAACTAAGTTTTTCATAGTTGTTCATGACATAGTCTTGCTGTTACTTTGTACAATGTATTCCTGATTCTGCTTGTTTTGCTCAGCACCAATTTGTGTAAATTTTTCCAGGTCTTTTCAAAATTAATTTGTTCATCATTTTTATAGAACAATAATTATCCATTACATTCATATACCACAACTTGTTCAGCCATATCCCAATTGATGAGCATCTACTCATTTTCCATTTCTTTGCTACCACAAAAAGAAATGATACAAACATTTTGCAATATGGGTCCTTTTCCTACCTTTATGATTTCTTTGGGATACAGACCCAATAGTGGTACTGCTGGGTCAAATATATGCACAGTTTTATAGCCCTTTGGGTATAATTCCAAATTGCTCTCCAGATTGGTTGGATCCATTTACAATTCCACCAAGAATTCATTAGGGTTCCAGTTTTCCCACATCCTCTCCAACATTTATCATTATCTTTTCCTGTCATCTTAGCCAATCTGAGAGGTGTGAAGTGATGTCTCAGAGTTGTTTTAATTTGCATTTCTCAAATCAATAGTGATTCAGAGTATTTTTCATATGATTATACATGGCTTTAATCTGATCATTTGAGAATTGTTTGTTCATATTCTTTGACCACTTAAAAAATTTGGGGAATGCCTTGTATTCTTATAAATTTGACATAGGTCTTTATATATTTTAGAAACAAGGCCGTTATCAGAAATACTCAATGTAAACTTTTTTTATCAGCTTTGTACTTCCCTTTTAATCTTGTTTCTGTTGGTTTAGTTTGTGCAAAATTTTAAAATTTAATGTGATCAATGTTGTCTGTTTTACATTTCATAATGTTATCTAGTTCTTCTTTGGTCATAAATTCCTCTCTTCTCCAATTTTGCTTATGCTATCACTCTTTACACCCAATACATATACCCATTTTGAACTTATTTTGGTATGGGGTGAGACATGCAGGTCTATGCCAAATTTCTGAGATGTTATTTTCCAGTTTTCCCAGAAATTTTTATCAAATAGTAAGTTCTTCTTCTAGAAGCTGGAGTTTGGGGATTATTGTTTATTGTTTTCTGTATATTTAATCTATTCCATTGATCCACCACTCTATTTCTTAGTTAATACCAAATGATTTTGAAAACTGCTGCTTCATAATATAGTTTGAGGTTTGGTACTGCCAAAACACCATCCTTTGTATTTTTTTCTTCATTAATTCCCTTGATATTCTTTTTTTTAATTAATACTTTTTATTTGCAAAACATATGTATGGGTAATTCCTAAACATTAACCCTTACAAAGCTTTCTGTTACAAATCCCCCCCCCACTCCCTACCCCTCCCTTAGATGGCAGGATATCCACTACATGATAATTATGTTAGAATACTTAAGAAATCGAATATATGTATAGTTATTGCATCATTTTTTGTGCAGGAGACAATCGTATCTACAAGAAAGAATAATCCGATAAAGGAAATACAATGCAAGCAAACCTCAATAGAGAACATGAAAATGTTATGTTGTGGTCCACATTTCACATCCCTCTCTCTGGGTGTATATGGCTCTCTTCACCGAACAATTGGAACTGGTTTGAAGCATTTCATTGTTGAAGAGAGTCATGTCCATTAGAACTTATCCTCATATAGTATTGTTGTTGCTGTGAATAATGATCTCCTGTTTCTGCTCACTTCACTGATCATCAGTTCATGCAAGTCTCTCCAGGCCTCTCTGAAATCGTCCTGCTAGTCATTTCTTATAGAGCAATAATATTCTATAACATTCATATACCATAATTTATTCAGCCACTCTCCAATTGATGGGCATCCCATCAGTTTCCAGTTTCTAGCCACTACAAAAAGGGCTGCCACAAACATCCTTGCACATGTGGGTCCCTTTCCCTACTCTTAGATCTCTTTGGGATATAGGCCCAGTAGATACACTGCTGGGTCAAAGGGTATGCACAGTTTGACAACTTTTTGAGCATAGCTCCAAATTGCTCTCCAGAATGGTTGGATCCGTTCACAGTTCCACCAACAATGTATTAGTGTCCCAGTTTTCCCACATCCCCTCCAACATTCATTCTTATCTTTTCCTGTCATTTTAGCCAATCTGACAGGTGTGTAGTGGTATCTCAGAGTTGTCTTAATTTGCATTTCTCTGATCAACAGTGATTTGGAGCAACTTTTCATATGACTAGTGATGGTTTTAATTTCATCATCTGAAAATTGTCTGTTCATATCCCTTGACCACTTATCTATTGAAGAGTGGCTTGAATTCTTATATATATGAGACAATTCTCTAAATATTTTAGAAATGAGGCCTTTATCAGAACCATTAAATGTAAAGATGATTTCCCAATTTGATGCTTCCCTCCTAATCTTGTCTGCATTTGTTTTGTTTGTACAGAAACTTTTTAACTTAATATAATCAAAATTATCCATCTGGTGTTCAATTAGGAGTGCCAGGTCTTCTTTGGACATAAATTTATTCCATCTCCACAGGTCTGAGAGATAAACTATATTTTACGTTCCTCTAACTTGCTTACAAAGTCCCTCTTTATATCTAGATCATGAACCCATTTAGATCTTATCTTGGTATGTGGTGTTAGGTATGGGTCAAACCCTAATTTCTTCCACACTAGTTTCCAATTTTCCCAGCAGTTTTTGCCAAATAGAGAGTATTTATCCCAAAAGCTGGGATATACCCCCATTCTTTAAGGATATCCCTAGTAGAGACATAGTTCTTGAGAATTCTTTTCTTTTTACTTTTTTATGCTTCTCTAGAGTTCTGTGTTTGGAGGTCAAATTTTTTGTTCAGATCTGGTCTTTTCATTAGAAATAGGTGAAATTCTCCTGTATCATTGAATGACCATTTTCTTCCCTGGAAGATGATGCTCATTCTAGCTGGATAGCTTATTCTTGGCTGTAATCCAAGTTCTTTTGCCTTTCGGAATATCTGATTCCAGGCCCTTCAATCTTTCAATGTGGAAGCTGACATATCCTGTGTAATTCTAATGACAGTTCCTCGATATTTGAACTGTTTTTTTCTAGCAGCTTGTAATATATTTTCCTTGGTGTGATAGTCCTGAAATTTGGCCACGATATCCCTTGGGGTTTTAATTTTGGGGTCTTTTTCAGGAGGTGTTCGGTGAATTCTTTCAATGCCAACTTTGCCTTCTGATTCTAAAACATCAGGGCAATTCTCTTTCATGATTTCCTGGAAGATAGCATCAAGGTTCTTTTTTTCATTGTGAGTTTCAGGGAGTCCAATAATCCTTAGATTGTCTCTCCTGGATCTGTTTTCCAAGCCAGTTGTTTTTCCTAGGAGATATTTTATATTTTCTTCTATTTTTTCATTTTTTTATTTTTGTTTGACTTATTCTTGAAGTCTTACTGAGTCATTCATTTCAATTTGTTCAATTTTAATTTTTAAGGTATTATTTCCTTCAGTTATCTTTTTTAGCTCCTTTTGTAACTGGCCAATTGAATTTTTTGGTTCATTGCATTCTTTTTCTATTTTGCCAATTTTATTTTTCAGTGAATTTTTGTCTTTTTCCAATTCACTAATTTTGTTTTTCAGTGAATT